>JAQIFY010006510.1:0-10245 GCA_028533085.1 Varecia variegata
CGTGGTCCCTTCGCACTGTGATAACAAAGAGAGAAAGACACATTTTTTCAGAATTTGATCATGGAATGGGAGCATTGAATATTTTAAATACAGACTGAATAACAATAGCTTTTTTGTAGACCAGAAAGTTAAAGACTTGAAGGAGAAATAGTTAAAATCTTCTAAATTAAGGGGAAAATGGAGAAGGTTATAGTGTTATTCATCCAACTGTAGTAGAAGAGAATGATAAAACTTCTCCTTGGAGTTTAAAATGTTGTTATATTTGGGACAAGGAGATCAAGTCAATAGTCAATAGAATGGAGTTTAACAACATGTATTCCAAAGAACACCAGTTCAACAACAACTCAATAGGTGTTCAATGAAAAAAGATTTCTATACTCAAATTTCCCCCAAAAAATGAAGTTTAAACAGCTTTTGTTTTTCTACAGCATTTCTCAAAAGCTTTGCTTGGCAATATTCATTGTGCAACATTAATTATTATAAGATGTAGAATATGTACCTCTTTGTAAACTGATTTCACCACGAGCACCTTTCCATTTGTTGATGTTCTTGTGCCCAAGCAGAACTAACTTAGAGAAATGTTATATGACTTTAGGAAAGTCACTTCTCTCTAAGTGTTATTTTTTCCTTCTGTACAAATGAGGGGGTTGGATTAGAAATTACTAATGTTCTTTCCAGGTATAAAATGGTACAGTTAAATAAAGCCTAAAGAATATCGTCAGTTGAATTTGAGACAATAATGAGTCAGTGCAAGATACAGAACAGGATAATAAGTCTGCCAATTTGTGTGGTGCAGATGATCAATGCTGCGGAAGATCAGGAAGGCTGGGTATCAGTGTGGGCTCAAGCTGTTAGAACAGACTGGGCTTCTCAGTAAGGGAGGAGAACAGGGAGGGATATTTTAAGGGGCTATTGCTTTGAATTGATATGTGGGGAAAGGGAAGATTCTAATATCAGGATATTCTTAGTCCCCAGAGACAGAACTCAACTGAACCAGCTTAGTCAAAATGGGAATTTATTGGAATGATAGAGGATATGACATATGACTCTGGGAAAGTTAGCGTGCACATGACCTTGGGGACACATAGAACTAGGGACTGAGTCACCATCAGATTGTTTGTTCTGTCCTCTCTGTATACCTGCTTTACAGTCTCTTTTGCAAATCCTCTTCCTCTAACTAGCAGGCAACATGGCTTGCAGTGGCCCCTCAGTCTCACATTCCTTCTCTCCCCACCAGAAAAGGACTGGTTTTCTTTCTTTATTTCCAGGTCACATTCTCCTGGGAAATGCTTCTGAATGGCCTGCTAAGCTTAGGTATCTCCCTAAACTAGTTCTCTGGGGCCAGAGCATTAGGATTTGGCAGCTGAAGCTTGAGATCTCATGGACGGGGAAAAACATCACTGTGAGCTGTGACTTGATCCTCATGACCTATATTAAACACTGAAGAGACGGCCAGAATTTTGCCTAAGATATGTTCAGGCAGCTCATAGGGAAATGTAGAGCAGGTCAGTTGAGTCCAAACTTTTGAGGCCTTTTAATGCTAATATCAGGGGCTCTTATTTGATCTGTGTACTGTTTTTTTGTCCAGTGGTTTTGAAAGTCCAGGCCAGTGTCAGGTGCCAGCCTATATGGAGGAATTACTGGGTGGGAGGTGGGCAGGAAGGGAGTGTGTTTACAAAAATTCTGATTCCTGAGCCTATCCTTAATTATTATAATTCAGTAGATTGGCCTGGAACATGTGAATCTGTATTTGCTAAAAATTCCCTATGTGGTGCTCATAATCAGCTGGTTTTAGGAGTCACTGGCTAATCCATTGTACATTTGTGGTGACCTACTAAGTAGAATATTTTTTGTTAGTTTCTGAAAGAGAGAAAATGATGGTTCAGAGACACAGATTCTTATGACATTTCTCCTTTCCTTAAGACATTTTGACTTCATTAGGGAACACATACTTGCACATAAATAGCCATAAATGATCAAAAATCATTCAAGAGTTCAGAGGGATTGTTGGAACTGGAGATGGTGTGAAGATAGCAAAGGCTTGATTCAGGGGGTAATATTTAAGTTGGGTTCTTGAATGATAGCTTGATTTTGAACATTCAGAAGAGAAAATTTATTCTAGGGAAAAAGAAAAGCATTAAAATAGTACCTGAAGGGGGAAAATCTAAAGGTGGATTTCTTAATCAGGAATCCAAAGATAGCCCAAGGAATCAGTGAATTTGTATGAAAAAAATACTTTATTTTCACCAACATCTAATGAAAATTTAGTATCATTCGATTTGACAACAGACAACTGTGAAGTTAGTTATACCTGCAAATAGAATAGAAATGTATATTTCTACCAATAGAAATTAGATGTTTTTGTATTTCCTTAGCATTGTAAGAGATTTTTTGCACTATTATTTCTTTGCTCATCATTATATCAAAATTATGGTAGTTATAGACCTGCTGATAGTTCTTGTAATTCAATGAGTTTAAAATAAATGAGTTATACTTAAATTTATCTAAAAAATACTTTTTGTATTTTGTTTCATTTGCAATTTTATACATTTTATTCCATGCATTTAAAAAACATTATTATGAGAAAGTGTTCTGGTTAGCTATTGCTGGGCAACACATTAGCCATAGCTAACCAAAGTTTAGTAAATTATAATAACCGTTTTATTTTGTCATGATTTGGTTGGTCAGGAATTTGAGAAGGGTCCAGCTGAGCAATTGTCATATGTGATGTCTAATGGGGTTGCAGTTCATTGCTGGTTTTGTCATCAGAAGTCTTGATGGGGCTGGACATCTAAGATGACTGTGAGTTCAGAGGGGGATGTCAGCCAGAACATCTACCTCACCTTGTGACAAGGACTTCTTACATTACGATGGCTGAGTTCTGAGAAGGAGCACTTTCAGAGATAACATTCAGAAAGAGAGTGTGTCCAGAGATTAAGGCAGAAGCAACACAACTTCTCGGACCTCATTTCACGTGTCATGCGTTGTCATCTCTACTTTTTTCTCTTGGTTACAAATGAATTCCTCAGTGCAGCCCAAATTCAAGGGAAGGCAAAATATTTTTCTCCTCTTGTGGGGAGAAGTGTCAAAAAAATGGTGGCCATGTTTAATTTGTCACAGAAGGATTCCATAGGCTTCACTAGAGTGTCAAAGATGTTCCATGGCATAGTTAACAATGATGTAATGTATATTTCTAAATAGCTAGAAGAAAAGATTTTGAATGTTCTCACCACAAAAAAAATGATAAATATTTGAGGTGAAGGATATGGTAATTACCCTAACTTGCTCATTACACAGTATATACATGTATTGAAACATCACACTATGCCTCATAAATGTGTACCCATATTATATGTCACTTAAAAACAAAATACAACTGAAGAAAAGATTAAAAAATGTTAAGAACATCTTCTCTTAAGTACATGCTTAAGTAAATTGTGTATTCAGTAAAACAGGAAACGTGCTCCTAATTTTTCTAATTGTAGAGGGTATCTCCAAGGTAGCTGATAGTCAGTTAGCCATTATGTGTAGATTTTCCAATTTATATTGCTCCACTGTTTGTCAGAGACAAAAAAAAAAAAAAAAGGAAACAAAAGAAAAAAGTTAGCTTGACCTTGAAGGGTCAAAAATGACAGAACTGAGCTTTGCCCCCAAACCAAAAGCGTGAGCAAATAATTTCATAATGTGAGAGCATCTTGCTTATGGGAAGATAAGACTTGTCTTTCTCTGTTGAATATAATTAAAAGAGATGGGAAAGAAACAAGAAGAAGCCCTCTATCCCCTCTCAAATATGCTGCAGTGATGGATCAAAGAGATGGGAACTGACACCTCCATCTCCAGGACACCCAGAGTAGAAACACAGTCAATAAGACAGCATGTTTATTGATGCACAAGTCCTCTTCCCCTATCAGAAGGAGAAAGATGAAACCTGACAGCTCCCTTCTCACTAATCCTCACCTCTTTCCACAGGTGGAAGAAACTTTTGGGTGAGAAACACTTGAAATGTGTACGTACGGGATTTGGAGGTAGGATTTTCATTGAGGTCTTTAGCCAAAGATGTTTAGCATGTTCAATGTACAGCCTCCAGCTAAAAGATGGCTCGGGGAGTTATTATCACATGAAGGAAGTGCAGCTCCCTAAGTTAGAAGACTTGCAGGCACAAGAACCTGATAAATCTTAACTATTTCACTTGGGAGACGTCTCCTTAATGGATCACAGTCTACTGAGGGTCAGCAAAACACATGGCTCAGGATTCTCATATGTACTTTGGGGGCCTAATTTGAGGATATTAAATATTTGTCATTCAAAGCAATAACTGTAAGACCCTTAAAGGCAAAAATAATCTTAGTCATCTTTGCATCTCTAGTCTCTCTCAGCATCTCTTATATGGAGGGTCTTTGTTTAATGATTGATGAATGAATAAATGATTGTTGAATGAAACTCTCCAGAGGTCCGAAAACCCTACGTAGGTTCCTATAGAACAAAATATGAAATATTTTGCTGACTTGTAAGTCTCTATATTTTCTGGCTTCTGACTTGTTGTCCAGTCCAGTCTCTCATTACTCCTCCTTTACTTATGAAATTAAGAAACCACAAAGAAACTACAGTGGTTTGTCTCAATATCTTTGCCTGTGCTGCTACAACTCTGAAGATGTGTACAAGGCTTATGTAGGTAGGAGGTCAGAGAAATTCCTCTGTGAGGAGGCAATAGTTGAGCAGGGACCCAAAGGATAAGACAGCGTCACCCAGGTGAAGTTCTGGAAGTGTGGGTGGACAGCATAATCCAGGATGTGGGGAAAGCAAGTATAAAGGGGTGAGCTTGATTTTTCTTTTAGCAGAAAGACAGCTGGTGTGGCTACACCAGATAATGGCAGAGATGAGAGAGTTGAGCAGGGGCCACGTCACATAGAACCTTGGAGGCTACTGTAAGAAGCTTGGATTGTGCTATGAGAGGGATGGGAAGTCATTCAAGTATATTAAGCAGGAGAAGAGCATTATCAGATTGGCCTTTTATGAAGAGCATCTCTTGCAGGAAGACAAGAGTGTATTTAAGGAGCCCAACTCCAAGGTGATTGCAGCAGCTTGTGTGAAACAGTGGCTCAGATTAGGGAGTGGTAGAAGTAATATTTAGGGAGAAAAATAAAGAGATTTTGTACATGTTTTAAAATCAGAACCAAATGTCTAAGGGGATGGAGGAATACAATTTGATGATAAATTAACTAGAAAAGTATTTATATTTACTGGTAAAAAGAACTATGCATAAATAAAACAACACTGAAATGCCATTTTTTCTCCTACCAAATTGGCAAGTGTTTTTAAAAATGGGTAAAATCTCAAAACTTCATGGGTTTTGAAAATCCACACAACTGTCCCACAATAGATGATCAGTTAAATAAATTATAGGGCATGCATATGTTTAAATGCTCTGTGGCTATTAAAAATGATGTTGTGAAGGAACACTTAATGACATGGAAAATGTTCAGGAAAAGTTTTATCTGTTCAGCAAGCAGCTGTCAGGGTTCATGCTTCTTGTTAAATATCAAATGAATTTGTAGTGAAGGGAAATGTTAATATCCTTACAATTTGTTGCAGAATTTCCCCAAGGAAGGGGACTCTCATTCTATATAAAATATGCCTGGTGAATTTCTTGGGGTGAAAGTAAGACACTGAGGAGGTGCATCGTCATAATACAAGGTTAACAGACAATGTCACTGTCAACAGAAAAGAAGACAAACTCTGTCCAATAATTTTAAAGAGATTTACTCTGAGCCAAATTTGAGGACCATGACCCAGAGCCACGCCCAAGAAGCCTGGAGCAAGTGGACTCGTTGTGGCTGGGTTACAGTTTGGTTTTATACATTTCAGGGAGACAGGGATTACAGGTAAAGTCATAAATCAACACGTGGAAGGCATACATTGGCTTGGCCAGAAAAGTTGGGCCATCTTGAAGTGGGGGTGGCGCTTACAGGTTATAGGTGGGTTTAAAGATTCTTTGACTTGTAATTGGTTAAAGACATGAAGCTTTGTCTAAAGGCTTGGAATGTTTTTAAGATAAGGAACTGTTAATCAGAGACAAGCCACAGGACATGTGTTTGTTGTGTAAATTGAGAACCTGCTGGTTTGTCTTGCATACCCTTAGGCCTGTTAATGGGTTACAAAGGATGTCTCCAAGAAGGGAGGGGGGCATGATGAGGCATGTCTGACCTCCCTCCTCCTGACAGAGGATTTAGTTTTAGGATATCCCCTTGGCCAAGAGGGGGTCCATTCAGTCAGGCAGTGGTGGGGAGCATTAAGATTTTAATTTAGTTCACATCACTAAACTTCTTTGCAGTAGAAATAAATAGAAATCTTGAGAAAAACAAATACTTTGGGTCAGTGGCTCTTGGGGTAGAGTTTGAACAATTGGCTGCATTACTTTTGGTCTGAGGCAATGTAGGAAAGACCAGAGTCCACAGATGCAGGATCACAAGGCAGGTCATAAACTTAACCAGCGTATCCTAATGACCATGAGAACATAGCTTTCTCCTTTCTCATAATCTGACCTCCTTAAGAATTTGCAGAAAACCCAGAAAGGGCTTTCAACTTCTATGCTGTATGGCATGGTGTTTGAACTAATTTTTGAAAAAGAAAGAAATCTCAACTTAGTCATTAAAAAATGATATCCCAGGTTAGAAAAGGTAATTATATTCTAATGATAAGATCCTAGAATGCACCATTCACTACAGAGGAAGAGTCTTTAAAGAACATGTGATCTAGTCTTATTGTTAGTATCAGAGAAACTGAGAGCCCCATAAAAACCAGGTCCCTAAGACAAGAGGGCCAGTCAGCCCTCACAAGTCCTCATAGATGTTAGCCCACAGGAACGCTAAATATGAAAGATATAAAAATTGGCTCTAAATACAAATTAAACTTGATTTCAAAATGAAGTGCCTGCCACTCAATGCTCATGTTCACCATTGCTAGCAGACAGCAAAAAATTTATTACTCACTCTCCATGTGTAGACTTTTGCAAACTCATGGTAAGAGCCATGGGATTTGTTTTCAATGTGCTGTTTTCATTCTCTGTACTGCTTGTGATTCCAGGCAGCCCTTAAACAGAAAACCCATGGCTTAGCTAATATTTCATTTTGGAGGTACCATCATATGCTGGTACCCTGCCATCACTGCAAGATTAATATTGATGCTGGCTGTCAGTTTTAGTTATCATGCTTGAGGAAGGAAGCACAGTGTGCTTGAAGACAAAAACATGGCTCAGTCATTTTTGAGTCTGAGGAACTTGGACAAAATCCTCACAGCCCTTAGTTTCTCCATCTGAAAATAGGGATAACTTGTTTGACTTGTGAGTATTTATTTGAGAAGCAAATATGTGTAAAAGATCTTTGTGAACTTTTAAATGCCTGTGCATGTATAAAAGAATGATGCTATTAAGCCTAGGGGGGTCTGTCCCTGAAACCAATCTTTGCCATGAAAACTCCTCCTGCACACTCCTGGGCTCATCGCTATAACACTAGCTCCATTCAATCTGCATCTCCAAATATACAATCTATCTCCCCATGTCTTCCTTCACTGAGCCTGTCCTATTCAATTCACCCCCTTAATCCTTTGAGTGGGAAGTTATTGTCTGCCCCATGATTTCCCAAGGTACAGTATTTGAATATCTTCTTAATATTAGCGTTTTAAAAAATGTGCCATTGTCATGTATCATAAGAATATCAGGCACTGTGCTGAGTTGTTACATGCATTATCTCATTTAATCCATAACTGCCTTAGGAGGCAGATGTCACATGCTTTTGTTTCTGGAGACTGCAGCTCTATGAAGATGAAGTCAACATATAATTCATCTTTGCATCTTCAAAATGACCAAAATAGAACTCAATTAATGTATTATTACACTATAAATATTATTACCATCGATACTATTACTATTCATTAAGTCCTCATAAACAACGAAATATTGGACACTATGACAATCATTTTTCATGCATTATCTCAGGGAGGCATGATTATCCCCTTTGAAAACATGAGGAGCCAAGTACTCAAAGCAGTAAAGCTACTTTGACAAAGTCAGTAATGACAGAATCAGAATTTTGATCCGATTCTGTCTGACTCTAAAACTAGTGCTCTCAACCTCCACCCTTCACTGCCTCCTTTGGGAGGATCTGGGGAGAATCTTGGACCATTTTAATATAATGGAATAATCGTGGTCCAAATTTATCTATCATGCAGTTGTACCAAGATGTGGTTTTCCACACCACATGGAGTGTTGTCTGCCTCGTGACACCCCCAAATTATGTGTGCTCTTTGCACTCGGCAAGGTAACCATCTGCCACATGCCCTGTCTGAAGGTTTATTGTTGGGGAAGAAACACAAAACACAAATGCATAATGCATCCCTCCTGCTACAAAGCAGTTCACAGTAGATTGAAATTCTTGTGTTTTTTTTTTTTTTTTTTTTTTTCTGAGACACAGTCTCACTCTGTCGCCCAGGCTAAAGTGCAGTGGTGTCATCATAGCTTACGGCAACCTCAGACTTCTCAGCTCAAGTGATCTTGATGCCCGGCTAATTTTTTTCTTTTTTCTATTTTCAGTAGAGACAAGGTCTTGCTCAGGCTGGTCTCGAAATTCTGACCTCAAGCGATCCTCCTGCCTCGGTCTCCCAGAGTGCCAGGATTACAGGAGTGAGTCACTGCTCCCGGCCTGAAATTCTTATTCATCTTCCAATACTCCCATCTCTGGTACAATTTTAAATGCACCCAGAAATAAAACAACTCAT
This sequence comes from Varecia variegata, assembly GCA_028533085.1. Classification (NCBI taxonomy): domain Eukaryota; kingdom Metazoa; phylum Chordata; class Mammalia; order Primates; family Lemuridae; genus Varecia; species Varecia variegata. The sequence goes on from JAQIFY010006510.1 coordinate 8,773, forward strand.
GGATACCTTGGTTGTTCCAGAAAACTGTCACTGTTTCTGATTTGAAGAGTATGGTCCATGTATAGAATATGTTGGCAACGTGGCAGTGATCAGCCTACAGCTTCCTGATTACAACATTGATTACAAATGAAAGTGTTCTCAATGTTATGAAATAATTTCTGCAGGATAGGTACCAGTTCTTCTTTGTAGGCCTGGTAAAATTCAGGTGTGAAACCATCCAGGATTTTTTGGATTTTTTTGGAAGACTTTTTATTGCTGCTTTAATTTCAGTACTTGATATTGGTCTGATCAGGAATTCTATTTCTTCCTGATTGAGCCTAGGGAGGCTGTGTGTTTCTAGGAATTGTCTATTTCCTCTACGTTTTCAAGTTTATGTGCTTAGAGACATTTTATAATATTCAGAGATGACATTTTATATTTCCATGCTATCAGTTGTAATTTCTTCTTTTTCATTCCTGATTGAGCTTATTAGACTCCTTTCTTTTCTGCTTCTGGTTAACCAAGCGAGAGGCTCATCAATTTTGTTTATCTTTCCAAAGAACCAACTTTTTGTTTCATTAATTTTGTGTATAGTTTTTTGTTATTGATCTCATTTAATTATAGACTAATGGCCAACAAACATATGGAAAAAAATGCTCAACATCTCTAATCATCAGAGAAATGCAACTCAAAACCACAATGAGATATCGCTTAATTCCAGTGAGAATGGCTTTTATCAAAATATCCCAAAACAACAAATGTTGGCGTGGATGCAGAAAGATAGGAACACTCATACACTGCTGGTGGGACACCAAACTAGTACAACCTCTGTGGAAAGTAATATGGAGATACGTCAAAGAGCTACAAGTAGAACTACCATTGGATCCAGCAATCCCATTACTTAAAGGAAAAAAAGACATTTTGTAATAAAGACATCTGCACTAGAATGTTTATAGCAGCACAATTCACAATAGCAAAGATGTGGAAACAACCCAAGTGCCCATCAATACATCAGTGGATTAATAAACTGTGGTATACATATACCAAGGAGTACTACTCAGCCATAAAAAATGATGAACTAATACCTCTTGTATTATCCTGGATGGAGCTAGAGCCCATTCTTCTAAGTGAAGTATCACAAGAATGAAAAAACAAACACCATGTGTACTTACCATTAAATTGGCACTAATTGATCAATACTATGTGCACATATGGAAGTAACATTTATTGGGGATCAGGCAGGTGGGAGGGAGGAGGGGGGAAGGGCAAATTCGCATCTAATGGGTGCGGTTTGTGCTGTCTGGGGGATGGGCACACTTGTATTTTTGACTTGGGCAGTGCAAAGGCAATTTATGTGACCAAAGCGTTTATACCCCCATAATATTCTGAAACAAAAATAAATAATAAATAAAAATGAATAAAGTATTAATAAAAATGAAATTGTTCCTAGTATCAGCTGGCCAGCACATTCTGACTGCCATTATACACCCTCAG
>JAQIFY010006511.1:0-10244 GCA_028533085.1 Varecia variegata
GCACATTTCTTCCCTTCTCAAACCCCTCAAACTCAGATGAAAGTGCAGACTCCCCATGAGGAAATCCACTCCTGTAATTTGGACCACAGCTTGAGTCCCAACTCGGCTCCTGCATGCACCCTCACACACCCCACTCTGCCACGTTGGCCTTCCTGGTTCCGTTGAAAATTTCACTTTTTTATTTCCACCTCAGGGCTTATGCAATTCTATTTCTTCTTTCCAGAGTTCTCTTTCTCAGAAACATCACATAATTCTTTTCATCACTTCATTCTGGTATCTGCTCAAATGTCTTTCCCCAGAGATGTCTAGGGGATGGACACGCTTGAAGCTCTGATTCGGGGGCGGGGGTGGGGGGGGTCAAGGGCAATATACGTAACCTAAACTTTTGTACCCCCATAATATACTGAAATTAAAAAAAAAGCCTGTCTAAAGTAACATACCCAAGCACTCCTTAGCATTTAAGCCTAATTTGTTTGTTTTCTTCACAATATGTATCTGTTATCTTTTCATATCATATTATATTATGTTGTATTATATTTATGTATTTATTTCTTTTTCTAACTTTGTAACGTATGGTAGGAACTCTATCATTTAACTCCAATTATAATAAAGTATTTGTAATACAACTAGCACTCAATAAATATTTACTGGGTGACTACAAAAAAGGATAGTACTTATTATTTTTTCTTTAAAGATGCTTTGTTGAATCTGAAGTATTCATGAAGAGTTGGAAATTTTTGAAATTTTAATTTCCAATAACTGTCAATATAATATTTTTGAAATTATGTAATCTATATGTACACGTAGGTATATGTATTACATATTTTTATATGTACATGGGATATACATGCAATTGGTGAGAATATATAATGTTATTTTTCTTAAAATATATACTCATTTCCCAGGCTTACTAAGCATCAAAGAACATATTTAAAGATGACAAACCAAATGATAAAAGCCTAAGTAAGGTAAAAGGAACAAAGACATAAAAAGATAAGTTAATGACTAAAACAAATATTTGTCATTTATTCTCTCAATTCAGTAAATTTGTTGCTTCTTCCTTCTCCCATTTATTTTCTGGAGAACATTATTTAAGACACATATAAATGCTCCTTCTGTTAGGGTGTGTGCGTGTGTGTGTGTGTGTGCATGTGTGTCATTATCAGCATCCCTATTAGGTTTAAATTTACATTTGCATTTTTTGAATAAATTTGAATTTTCTTAAAGTTGGTTTCTCGTGTATTTATATTGATTTTTTCCATTTTATTTTTCAGAAGAATGGCAGAAAGATAAAGGTAAAATTTCCCCAACAATGCTTATGATGGCTTCTTCCCTTTGATATTTCCTGCCTCTTCACTTGTGTTCCATTCCTCGGTTCTTCTTCGGAACGTCCCCTCCCCTGCCCATATTTTTACTATGGAACTTCTCTCATGGCCAGATGTGGTAGCACACACCTGTAATTCTAGCACTCTGGGACGCTGAGGCGGGAGGATACATTTTCTCCCAATATACACTCGGGTTATTTGATTTTCAACCCATTTAGCATGCCATTGAATACTTCCTTTCCTTACTGTCATGTGATTTAAACTACATATGCTTTGTGCAGCCTTGAGTGTCATGCTGTTGGATGTGAATTCAATGTTTATGAATCCACAGTATTTATTAAATAAGGTGTCTTTAAATAGAAATATACATCAAACAAGGATTTATATTGATCAGTTGATGAAAGTGTGACCAGAGGCCCAGAGGAACTTAACCCTGCATTTCCTGTGGTATCGATGTTTGAATACTGTCTAATTCAGTGTTTGTGTGGACCTTATAGAACATGACTACCATGCCAATAAGAATTGACTCTTGTCAGAGGCAAAGAGCATACTTAAAGCTGACAACTAAATAATGAAAGGTCATATAACATAAAAAGGAACCAAGCATTTTATAATATCCAAGCATTATTTCTGATTTTTGCCTTTTTATAAGTCAAATATTTCTCAATTTAGTACCCATATTTCTTTTTATTTTTTGTATATTCTGAAGAATACTATTTTAAAAAATGATATTTCCACCACAATTTCTGTGTGTGCATGTGTTTGTGTATATATGTGTTTCTGGTCCTGAAAATGTTACTTTTACATTTGTGTTTTTCGATACATTTGAATTGTCTTTTTTTTTGACATGATATCTACATTGACCTTTCTGTTTTATTTTTCAGAGAAACTTCTGAACAGACTTGGTAAATGTTCTCTGAGAACCTTTTCCTCCATGACACTTTGAAATGTCTGCTGTTTGTGTTTTTAACATTTTCTGTCTATTGCTACACTCTATCCCTTGCCTCTCCCTTTTCAGTTGTCCGCCCTTCCCTAACTATTCCCTTTGACTGTGATCATATCTGTCCCACTTAAGTTCTTTCCATTTCTGTTTCCCTGTCTCTTACCTGTTTACTCAATCCTTTTCTAAAAATTACTTCATGCCATTATTCCCTGTAATATTGGCTTTTTCTGACGTCCATAGGTTTACCATAATTCATTATGAGCTTGTTGAGATAAAGATGATTAGGATAAAAGGTATAACATTTTCACTTAATTTGTATTTTTTGGTAGTTTCTTTAACTTAGGATCTATATCATGTATTCCAAGTTCATTACTCTGCCCAGAATTTGTCTCCAATCCTTAAGAAATTAGACAAGATTACAGAGCTGGTGACTTAAAGTCCTCCTTTCATTGTCCTTTCAAACACTGTGTATACTCTGATGTCATTCTTTCCTTAAGTGTGAGCTTGAGGCTCACACTTTGCTTTCCATGATCACGTTACTCAAGTATTCCCTGATGTGTCAGTATTTTACACAAATTTTTGTTGCTTGCACTCAACCATAGTATTATCCTTTATCTTTTGCATTTTTGTTCATACAATAACTGATTCTGTAAATTACCCTTCTCTTAAAATATTCACACTAGGATTTTGTTTCTTAAAAAAATATTAAAGATAAAGATAATACATCACTGCATTCTGAATACTTTATGTGTGACATGAAAGATATTTTGCTAGAATGTTTCACCAGATATTTTTATAACACACTAAAATTATCAAAGGTTTATATCCCACTTTACATATTTTTTAAATTTTATTATTTTTAACAGGAAGTAGAATTGAGGACCATATCTCCTTGCTTTACATAGTAGGCATGATTTAAGTAATGCAAAAGATGCAGTTATTGGCAGACGCTGCCTTCACTGTATGCCTCCTTATTACTTTGGAGTATATGTCTTTTATATACTTACATGTTTTCATTTTACTTGCAAAATGTAGGAAGGCCAGTGGATGACCAATGATCTATTATACATCGCACGTCCCTAAGGAAGAAGCCCTCTTCTGCCTCCTCTTATTGTTCCTTTTTCTACCTCAGTGTCTTTGACACAAAGGGACCAATATAAAATAAAATTACCTATACTCGGTGACAAGGCATTTGCAGTTCTCAGAAATGTGGATCCGTTTAAACCACAAAGAAAATGATGGAAGTGATTCTGAAGTTTTTTGCTTCTCTCTTCCTTCTATTTTTCAGAAAAGTATAAAAAAGATAAAGGCAAGTTCATTAATACACTTTACTCAGTGTACCTTGTCATTATTTCAATTATTTTTGCACTTTGTCTTTATCTCTCAATGTAGTTCTTCCTCAGCTTCAAGATAAATGTAATTTCACAAAACTTTCTCTCAATATTTTCTCTTTTCAACCAAAGATTGTTTTATCATTTGAATTTATATTTCCAACATGATCATTTTCAGTATGCCCTGTTATTTGAATCAATGTAGACAAATCATGTCTGTCAAGTAAATTTTATAATCTATGAAATAACAGAATTTTTTTCAAGTGTTAAATGTGCTAGTTTTCTACAAGCACATACAAACAAACACACAAGGGTTTTGATTTATCATCCACTTCACATGTCTTTAATACTTAATTTACCTTGTTGTCATGTAGTTTGGTTTAGATAAGCTTCTTGTAGGCATGAGTTATATAGCTGTTGTCAGATGATTCAATGTTAATGAGTCATCTATCTATGTATTAATCATTTATTTCTACCTCTGTGTATCTATCAATATCTATACCTGTATATCTATCTTACTGTCTATATAGATATAGATGTATTAAAAAAAGGCTTTTATCAGAAAAGCCCAAGGAGGCAAGGTTATGTATTGATTGAAATGATAAAAATTCTTGTCAACAGAGGCTTACAGGAACCGAACCTTGTATTTCCTTTAGGAGCAATGATTCAGTATTCTCTAGTTCATTGTTTGTGTGGTTATGTTATAGAAAATAGCTAGCCAAATAATGATAATTTACTCTTTGGTAGGAGAAAAAACATACTTAAATCTAATAAATCAGTTATAAAACTCTATGTAACATAAAAACGAAACAAGAGTATTCATGTTATAAACTATCAAGCTTATAGTCATTGAATCCTTTTATAATTTATTAAAAATACTTCTTTTCTTCTCTTTTCCTTTAATGTCATAAATTATTTTGGGCAAACGTGAGATTTCTGGTACTGTGTGTGTGTGTCTCTGTACATGTATGTTTGCAAGTGTTTACCTGGATCCTGAGAGAGCTAATTTTACATTTTCATTTTTCAATAAATTTCCATTCTTTTATTTTGTGAAGGATATTTACATATATCTTCCCATTTTATTTGCAGAAGAACTTCAGGAAAACTTGGTAAATATTTCCTGACAAACTTTCCTCTGATACTACTTTAAAATTATTGCTTTTGTGTGTCTTTAGCACTTTCTGTCAATTCCTCACTTCCATCCCTTAGCTCTCACTTCTCCGGGATTTTTACTCTACTCTCCACATTTCTTTGTTATTTATTTGTCCTCCTGTATTAATTTCTCTACATATCTATGTTCTACTTTTCCCCTCTATTGTCTTTTTTCATGTAATGTCCTTCCTTCCACATAGCATGTTTTCTTCTGAATCCAAGTGCTCAGCATAGTTTCATAATGAAGTTGATGTGATGAGGGGATTAGATTTAGGCACATGGTTTCTATTTAATATTTATTTTCTGGAAAACCTACTCAACTTAGGACCTATGTCATGAATTAGAATTTAAGTACCTATTACTAGGCACAAAGGACTTCCCCAAACCTTAGGAAATTATAGTCCAAAGTGACTCTGTTAAATTACTCCATCAATTGTCAGTTCAAATCTGTGCTAATTTTGATGTTATTCATTGCTCAAGTTTTGTCTTGAGGCTCACTCTTCACCACCCTTTATCACATTACTCAAGTGTCCCCAACTATGTAAATATTTTATATAACTTTTTCTTTTTTTCCTTTTTAACCATAGCAATTATTTTTATTGTTTTTGGTTTATTCACGTATTTATTAATTCACCAAACTGTTCTTCCTTTAAATCTTTGTATGAGAATATTATTTCTTAAGGAAATTTTATTGATAATATATCTTTCAATTCCAATTTTTTTAGGTGAGTGACATGGAAGCTATTTTCCTAGGAAGTTCCCACAAGATTTTTACACACTACCCTAAAATACTCATGAAAGTTGGAAGTCTATGAAATACTACACCCCCACGATACTGTTCTTTAAAATAGATCTGTGCATTTTAGGGTAGGAGCTCATCTTTGAAAATTACAGGTAAGGTTGTAAGAGATTTCTGTGAAGCCTAAAGTAACATAGTAGGAAAGAGATAGGATAGTTTAAATCATTGGCTTCAAATATTATTTTTGTATAATTCTTAAAATAACATTGAAAAATGAAGTCTCCCTTACACAATTTAAAGTTAACCTCAAAAATTTTTACCATAAGTTTCTTGGTGAATTATTAAAATTTATGTTTTAAAATAAAACTATCACTTTTTATTTTATAGACACCATAATTAATTTTAAAATACATCAACATGAACTTACATACCTGTCAGAAATTTTATAGCATTCTTTTAGCTTCATTAATTCATATTGTATTATATTTTCCCATACACATGAGTCAGTGATCAACATCGATTTTATATTATTTATTTTTTGTTTGGCTATAAAAGATTTATACACTGAGACAGTGTGTTGTTATCTGTAAGTTAATAGGAATGGAAGAAATTTAGTTAAAGCAATGTCACTTACTTCTTTGAACTTCTTATGAAGCAATTGCAAAAATCACAGAGTAAATGTTTATCAATGCTGATTTTGAAAGTTCTATTAATTGACAACTCAGTGAAATTCTATTGCAACTTTACTAAATGCAAAGAATTAGAAGCCATCGGACTTAACAGAAATTTTACTCAGACATTAAAATTATTTACTCTCTCTTAACCAATGCACCTCAGTATAAGGGTTAGATTTCCTAGCTTCTCCTGCTACCTGTGAGTAAATGCTGGCCTATGCATTCATTATAAGCTGAATTCCTGTATGACTTCTGGCATGCTTCCTTACAAGATAATTGTATACCCTTCTTTTTTTTCTTTAATTTTTCTGCTGGCTGCAATGTGGCATGATGGATGGAACTTGATGAACATCTCTGACCATGCAATATGACACGGATGTCAGAGAAGATATTTTGAGCTTAGGCTTCTGACAGCTTCATGAAACCCTCTATTGTTCAATATCAGAGTTCTTTTCCATAAGAAATAAACTTGTATGCCTTTAAGCCCTTATATGTAGTTTTTTCACTTGCGACTGCATGTAATCCTAATTGATGCACCTTCTTTCTGAGAATAGCAGAAGATGATATCAACAGTTGAATATTCAGGTGAAACATGAAGTTTAAAGTACATACTTCTTGTTAGTACATACTTCTAGTTTAAAGTACATACTTCTGATTATCCAGTATGTCAGTCTCATCTCACTTTCTCCTGATCCCTCAGTCCCTCCTGACTTTACTTCCCACCTTTTTCTATTTAGGTGCCATGTTCTTTAATTTGAAATATTCTCTTACTAATAAATGAAAATCATGGCTACATTGTTTTTCTGTTATGTCTGCTTGGCAAAACCCCAAATATGGATGAATCCAATATCCCTTTTGCATACTTGCTGATGAACAATGCTGTAAAATTCCATACATAGGAGCACATTTCTGCCTCTATACATGTATAGTCACCCATCACTACTTGGTCCCTAACACTATTGCTAATCCTCTATGCTCACCTGTCATCTGCATTTCCCTGCCATCCCCCTGTCAATCTCATTTTAAAAATCCACTTCTTTTAAACTTCTAACTCCTCTGCCTGCTTAATCTAAACATGTGACTATACTCCTACTTTGAAAAAAAATAATTATTAGCATCTATTAAAAGGAAGTCTATGTCTTCACCTCTCCATTGTTCTTCCTTAGTGTATACTAGAAGAAGCATCCCCCTTCATCTACAATGAACATCAGTCTATCTACTCTTTGTATCCGACCTGTACTGCCATCTCCAGTGGTGGGCCCCATGAGTTATTACCTTCAGGCTCCTCATTAGCTCCTTACTATAATCCTTAAAATTTTCAAAATCTTGCTCTTTTCAAAATCAAAACAATACAATTTTCCATTATCTTCATATACTCCTATATACTTTCATAATTCTCTTTTCTTTTATGGTCAAACTTCTCAAAATAGTTATCTAAATATGACTTTTGCATTTCCTACTTCCCGTTTCCTTCTCTGCATACTCTGTTACAAGTTGGATTGTGTCCCCCAAAACTCATATGTTGAATTCCTAACTTTCAGTATCCCAAAATGCAATCTGATTTAGAAATATCACCATTGTACATGTAATTAGTTATATACTAGAATGGAGTGGGCCCCTAATCCAATATGACTGGTGTCCTTATAAAAAAGGGAAACTTGAACATAGACATGCACACAAGGGAAATGCCATCTGAAGATTGGAGTTTTGCTATCACAAGCTGAGGAACACCCAAGATTGCTGGCAATCCATCAGAAGCTAGGAGAGAGGCATGGAAAAGATCTTTCTCTAGTACCTCCAGAGGAAGCATGTCCCTGCTGATACCTTGATCACAGATTTTTTTTTTTTTTTGAGACAGAGTCTCACTCTGTTGCCCAGGCTAGAGTGCCATGGCATCAGCCTAGCTCACAGCAACCTCAAACTCTTGGGCTCAAGCAATCCTTCTGCCTCAGCCTCCTGAGTAGCTGGGACTACAGGCATGTGCCACCATGCCCGGGTAATTTTTTCTATATATTTTTAGTTGTCCAGTTAATTTCTTTCTATTTTTAGTAGAGACGAGGTCTCGCTTTTGTTCAAGCTGGTCTCCAACTCCTGACCTTGAGCGATCCTCCCACCTCGGCCTCCCAGAGTGCTAGAATTACAGGCATGAGCCACCACTCCCGGCCTTGATCACAGATTTCTAGCCTCCAGAGTCATGAGACAATAAACTTCTGTTGTTTCGGCCACTCACTTGTGGTACTTTGTTACAACTCTAGGAAACCAATACACTCTATTTTTATCACAAGAATTCCTCTCAACCTTTATCACTAAAGCCACAGGTTCTCACAGTGGGTCTCAGTGGGCATCACAGCCGTGATGTGAACGGCATATGTTTTCCGCATCCCAGGTGTCCCTGAAGGGACAACTCTAGAGCGCTGGTGTTTTATGGGGCCAACTGACTGCTGTCTTCTCTCGTACGGAAAACGTCAGGCGTTAAGAAGTCATGCCATATACCTACAAAGTCCTCATCAGTGCGTCTAAAATAGCTTGCTAAAGTTGAATCCAAAACTTTCCTTTCTTTTTTTTTATTTCAAAGTATTACGGGGAAGTAAAACTTTCCTTTCAAAAGCAATATGCAAGCCCATCTTAAAACATACAATTGAAGCTTCATCTGACTGTTTGATGATTAATCCCCTAGAGGTTTCACACAACTTAAGAGATAGATTCTAAGGAAGGGCAGGCAGTGTGTTAGTCTGTTCGGGCTGCTATAATAAAATACCACAGACTGGGTAGCTCATAAAAAATGGAAATTTATTCCTCACAGTTCTGGAGGCTGGAACGTCCAACTTCAAAGCAGATTGGGTGTCTGCATGAGGGCACAATTCCTGGTTCATCTACGTTGACTTCTACCTTTGTCCTCACATGGTGGAAGGGGACCTCTTTCATAAGTGCACGAACCTCACTCATGATGGCAGAGCCCTCAGGCCCTGATCACCTCCACAAGGCATCACCTCCCAATGTCATCACCTTGGTGATGAGATTTCAACATATGAATTTTGGGCAGATACAAAGGTACTCTCTTTATAAAATGGCAGATGTAAAGTGAAGGGCCTACACCTCAACAGAGAATTACCAAGATAACTTATCTTTCAGGGGTTACATCCTTGAGTGGACAGATATTTTCACAAAGATAAATAATGTTCCACTTCAATTCAGTATTGTTACTTCTGCATTTTGTCATGCAACAATCCTCAGTTTTACAGTAATTTGATGGTATAAAGACCTGACAGATATATTGTACTAGTGATGAAATAACTATTTACATGTTCATACTAAATATAATAACAAAACATATGCAATGCTTCCTGGGACTAGCATCATGAATACCATCACACAGGTCCAATTTCTGCACATCAGTGAGACACAGGTTCACTTTAGTGAATAACAGAGTAACTGTGTCTGCCTGGTCAGTATTTCCAAGATAATCTGAGAGTCTTTGGTTATTATGAATACCACTTCATTGCTTACTTTGCTATAGGTGCTGAAAGTTTAAATTGTTTAAAAGTCCCAGACTTTACACTTCCAAACATCAAAGAACTTTAAGTCTGACAATAGCATGATTAATGGTGAAGCAAGGTGAAAAAATGAAGATTAGAAAATATCATAAATTTCATTTGGCCCTCCTCTTAGCATTTACTATTTTGTTTTCAGGAATCCATATCCACCTGTGCGTGAACTTGAAATAATTGCATCCCGTGTTCATCAATTGATCCCTCTTAAGCCCCTCAGCACTCTCATCATCACTATTGCTGAGGATGCAAGTAGCTCAAAATGTCCAGCAGGTATTTTCATCTGACACTTTCCTCATATTTCTGTGCTCTTTTAAAAGAATATGCATTATTCTTTTTAACAGTTTCAAAAGCATGAGTCAGCAAATTTTCTGCAAAGAATCATTTCTTAAAAATAATAAAAATATAACTTTTATTTCTTGTTGACCAAATTCCAAAGAGAAGAATTAATATTGTTAAAATGTCTATACTATCTAAAGTGATCTACAGATTCAATGCAATCCCTATTAAATTACCAACATCATTTTTCACA
>JAQIFY010006512.1:0-10241 GCA_028533085.1 Varecia variegata
TATTTTATGTGAGAGAGACTTCCTTTTTAATTTCATGGGTAGGAATAGAAAATATAACATTTTCAAAGTTATACTATCTATATCTAGATAGATAGATAGCTATACCTTCCTGAAGTAAAAGTATTTGAAATCTGCAAGGGTATAAAACATTGGCATGTAGTTCCATTCAAATTAATATGATGGAAAATCTGTTTAATTATTTCCTTTATTAAAAATACACATATATATTACTAATATGAGATATACAAGCAGATGACTAAAACAAAAAGAGATCTGGACGTATATAATCATTTTATTTATGACAAAAGCTCTATGGTATCTCTGTGGGAAAAAAAGTTCTATCCAATACATGGACCTGAAACAACTAGATATCTCTATGGGAAAATGAACCTCAATCACTACTTCAAGCATATGTAACAATTATTTTGAGATAAATGGTAGATGAAAATAATAAAGTAAAACAATCCAGTGTCTGGAAAAGTGCTTAGGAAATAACTTCATAAACTTGGAATAGAAAAAAATTCTACAAACGTGGCAAAAACCATTCCATTAGACTGATAAATCAGGCTTCCATAAACTAAAGAACTATTTTGAGTAAAAGAAGCCTTAAAGATGGTAAAACAGTAGGTACAGATTGAAAGGATATACTTACTATTCATATATAGAAAAAGATCTTATTTGAAGTATATTTTCCTCTATCTTCTTATAAAAATAAAAATGCCATTTATCAATTTAAGACTTTTTATATAATTACTAATCTACTGGCATCCTGAAGCCAAAATTGTTGGGTATACATTCAAGGAAACTTAGCATTTTCTGTGCAAAATTGATTTGATTCATTAAATAAGTCATTTTTGATGTTTGAGATCCATGTATTAATCTTCCATTTGGCTATTTTTCCTTCAACTTAAAGCATCAACAGAGCAAACTAAAAAGCAACTAAATGGTTCTCAAAAGCACAGGTACCTAGTCTAGTGTCCTTTGGGCATGCATTCACTAAATTCAAATCCACTCTACTTTTAATTTCCTTTGACATAATTCTAGTATTTCTTTGACATAATTTTATTACTCAAAATTAAATTTGTAGAGATGCCCTTAAATTTGTCCTTGAAACATGCAATCATTTCTCAAGACTTTAAAGGAAATAAGCTATTGAGATAGAAAACTAAGGACTTCTTTAGGCTCTATGAGAATGTTTGCAGGAGTATCATCTTTTCAGAAAAAAATATCGTTACATATTATATTTTATATTATTAAAGTAGTTAATTTTAAAAATTATTTTTAGTCAAAATTTGTTAAAATAATTTCTATGGAACTTTGAATAATTTTGAAGCCATGTTGAATTATCTTGATGTAGTAATCATATTATCTTTTCTGAATTTTAAAATCCAATATGAAAACACAATATCTGAAAAAAATGACTGAAATAAATGTAATATTTAAACAAATGATCTATAAGTCCTTAAAGTAAAACACAACTATACTGAGATAATGATTTAAATTTTGGTTTTTAAACTGATTTTGGAAGATATATTTTAATATTTAGTAAAATTAGTAGCACTTTATGTAATTACTAACATTCATAATATTTGAATAGATTGTGAACTGGGTTACCTTTGTAAATATAATATTAATGTGCTCCAGTTCAGTACTTGCTTGGCACTATATCAGAAGGAAACAGTGAAATCCAAAACAATTCTGTATCTTGATGAATTTAATGTGGTAAAGCATTTGGTCAGTTATACTAATAAGGCCAGATATGCAATACATTTAGAGATTGAGTTTATTTTTTGACATTTAGGGAGTGTATCTCTGTTGAATAGTCAGAATTACTTTTGACACATATCTGCAAAGGTTTGTATAAATGATTGAGTCACAAATAAATAATTTGTAGATCTAAACTCTGATAACATGTTCTGTAGCTTATTTCATTGTGAAAACATATAGCCCAGTGACGTGTTATTTGAAATCCTATTAATAAGTGAAGTAACCCCCCAACCGTTTTAGAAGAAGATAATATAATCCATCTATAAATCAGTGTGCATTCTATTTACATTTGCTTCCGTAGGACCATGACATCTAAGTTCTTTGTCTCTGCCTTTGAGGAAAAAAGAGTTAGCTTCCACATACCCCTGCCACAGTCTCAAAAAGATGCATTTTACTAATTTCAAATTTTTTTTTGGTCAGGTGCGTATATTTATATAGAATCTCATCAATTTAAAATATGAGACGATAATTGTTTGTTCCATAAAAGGGTTTGGAATCCTTAGTAATTTCTGATTTTTTTGACTGCATAATTAATTCCTTTGAATTCTGAATGATGGTTTGCCCAAGTTTAATTAGGCAGACTGACTCATTGTGAGACCTAGTGAAAGCATTTCAGTGACAAAATCATTTGAGACAGTTTTGAGAGTTTCTCCAACTCTTGTTGGCTGAATCCTGGTTTCTTCAGGGACTGACACTCAGGCAGGTAAACATATTGCAGCAGAACAGAGGTTGCAATTTCAGCCTCATGACAGAGAAAGAATTTTGTTTTGTGTTATAGTTTATGCTTATACACACTTCTGAGATACACTGTAAAAGCCTGTTTAAAATTCTTGCCAGAGTTGAGTTTAGGATAAAGAAGTATAAAAGGGAAGAAAGGAAAAAAAAAAAAAAAAAAAAAAAGAAAAGAAAAATGAGACTAGGAGTTCTAAAGATGAGATAATAGAAAAATCATAGTTGAAATTACTTGATAATTGACTTTTTCTTACATGGGACTTTTCTAATTATAGTTATTATTAAGCTGATAATTTGACCTAGATAAAATAGTTTATCTCTTTGAAGTACTGAAAGTACAATTTCCATTTCTTCTTGTTCCTACTTATATTACTTACAACACAGAAGAGCAAAAAGGGTACACTTCATTCCACTTTTGAGTCAGAAATAATAAAAATGAAAAAGACATATACAATAATAGGAATTATAAAAATGAAGAATGTTTATGCTATTTTTATCTTTTTTTCTTTAATCTATTTATACCTACAAAGATATCTGGACTCCCCGTAAGCCTGAGAATACCTCTTTTACAACTTACTCCCTCCAAAATCTAAAGTGGTGATGTACATTATTTTATGTGAGACAAATTTCAAGTGAGTACTGGCCCCTGCTCTGGATTTAGGGTGCCCATTTTATCCCACACTGAGACAAGTGTGTTCCAGAGTCTGGGTGATACCTCTGGTTCTATCAGGAAAATTAAATGGGTCAGTTTTTCACAACAGTTTATTGATGTATTACATGAACTCTACAATTTTTCACCACCCATAAGGATAGAAAATTATTTTTCCAATATATAAGATATTCCTCAAATCAAAATAAGTGTATAAAACCAGATTTTAAAATTAATGAATCATCTTTATAAAATAAAATTATATATGCATGTGTGTGTGTGTTATAAAATAAACTGGGGTGAATCTTAATGAACTTATTACAAAAAGATAATTAGCTGAGGAAAAATAACTTATAAGTTTGGAAATGAATTCCAATTTTAAAATTTAGAGATAGCCTTTTTAATTTTTAAAATTTAGACAAAATGAATTTGTGAATGTTAGCATTTGCAATTGTGATGAATATGGTGGTAATACTCATGCTAGTGATTAATATGATTGATTTATTACTGGCTAGCAGGTGCTCTTTGGGGTCCGTTGTCTATATTGAGTTGTTTGGATTTAAAACTCCTCTATAAGTTGAGTACTATATGTGTCATGATTTTTTTTTAGATGAAGAATATTAAAAACATATAGGTGGGTTGGTTTTTCTAAGATGGTACAGATTGTGAGTAATACAGATAAGTCCTCATGCTAATGACTTACTAATAAAGTTATGACATATCTTAAATATATTCAATGGTATAATTGTGATAAAATGATACTAGTATAAAATTATGAAAAATGTATCATACTAAAGTGTTAAGCAAGTAATATGTAACTAAATGTGAAAAATAATTTAAATATAAGGAAAAAAATAAGGTATATTGCCTACCCTAGTCAATATGATTTTTCTATCTAATTTTTAAACTGTGAGTAAGAAATCTGTTTTATTGTAGGTAATTGTTCTTTCACTCTTGTTTTGTATAAGATAATTAAGTTGAAAAGGTGCCTGGAGTTAAGGAGGCAGAATTATTCTCTTCATGGAATAAATAGCCTCCAAATAAATATGAAGTATGTTGTGAATATAATCAAAATGTTAAGTAACTGAGTCAAGTATTATTTTGTTTAGTTAAATATGTTCTTCATTAACTGAGACAAAGGAAATCTGGTATTAAACTCAGACCTTGCCCAGGGTTTAATTCTTGGGGCAGGGGGAAATATAAAGATGGCATATTAGTTTTCTAGGGCTGACATAACAAGGTTGCACAGTTTGGGTGGTATAAACAACAGAAATGTATCTTCTCACAATTCTGAAAGCTAGAAGTTTGAGATTACGGTGTTAGCAAGATTGGTTTCTTTAAACTGTTCTCTTCTTATCTGTGAAATGGCTGTCTTCCTGTGGTGTCTTTCCTCTGTGCCTCTGCATCTTAATTTCCTCTTCTTATAAGGAAATCAGTCATACTGGATTAGAGCCCAACCTAATGACCTCATTAATTAAATCACCTGCTTAAAGACCCTATCTTCCTACTCAGTCACATTCTGAGATACTGAAGGTTAAGTCTTCAACTTATGAATATTGAGGGACACAATTCAACCCAAAATGGATATTATAGATAAGTTTTGAATATTGGTTTTAACCATGGCTTTCATGTTGTCTCAACTGAGGAAAGAAAGATTGACTTTCTGAGGATAATCCTTTTCCTTTATGAATACATGTGGAGAAGATTTTAAATGTATTGTATATTAAAGAAAGAAAAGTATATTATCACAGTAATCCATAGGATATCAGTACCTGTGACACTCGGAGTCCCAGGAAAAAGTTGAAAATAGGACCTCCCTTGTATGACAATTGAAATAACAGAAAACAGCAAGGGGCTATAACCTCTAGCCAGACATCAAGTGTTTTTTATTCATATATGTGCTTAGCTAAGACCTAGCCAAGATGGAATGAGCAATTAGAGACATCACCAAGATGTGGTGGCCAGAATAATGGACCCTTAAAGATGTTCATGTCCTTATCCCTGGAATCTATGAACATGTTATGTTGCATGGCAAAGAGGAATTAAGGTTACTAATCAACTAACTTTAACAAGTGGAAGTTATTCTGGATTATTCAAATAAGCCCACTTCCTAACAAGCTCCTTACAAGAGTTTGCAGAATGATAAAAAGACTCACTCAATTATTGTTGTCTCTGAAGTTGGAAGGAGGCCACTAACCAAGGAAGTCAGGCTGACTTTAGAAACTTGAAAAGACAAGGAACTGGATTCTCCCCTAGAGACTTGAGAAGGAATGCAACTCTGTTAACATTTTGATTTTAACCTGGTGATATCCATTTTGGACTTCTGACCTACAAAACTCAAAGATAATCTATTTAGGTCATTAAATAGGAAATGTCTGATTTTGAGTAAAAAATGTAGTTTGTTATGTCTCAAACAAGAAGCAGTACAATTAATCAAAGGCTATGCCTAAACTATTGACACAATTTTGTCATCTTAATGGTAGCTTGCTTATGCCAGCAGCAAAGAAGCCTGGAGAGTGAGTGGCCATGAAATCATGGGTGTTTTCCACAGGTTATTGAGAATTAGATATTTTCCCTTCTAAGAAGTGGTACAAAACCTTAAAGAAGCAGTAGTCAGTTGGTGCAGCGTCTGGTGTATATGGTAGATGACAGAGAGTTTCCAAGTCCAGCTTGTGTAGTTTGAGCAGCATTGTTCGTGTGACATGTGGTCCAGCTTTGATTGCAAGAGGATTGGCCTGCCTCCATTAACTAATTTCAGCTGCTTAATCACAAGCATTCTCATCATTGCATCTAATTGGTTGCAGTAAACGTTCACTGTAATCAATTGACAAGGTATCATGAAGCAGTAGTGGATAATACCAGTGCTGGACCACCAAACAGACACCATTAGCATTTTTGAATGAATATTCAGTTTTGGACTATGTTTTGGCACTTCATCTGTATCCAACCATTGTACTGAATGCATGCAATTGTCAAAAATAATCCATTTTTCATCACACTTAACAATACTGTGTAGAAATGATTTGGCTTTATGTTATGACAACAAAGAAAGGCAAGCTTCCAGATGATTTCTCTTCTGATGCTTATTTAATTCATGTGGAACCCATCTATGCAGTTTCTTTACCTTCCTGATTTGTTTCAGGTGGTCCAATATTGTTGAAATAGTAACTGTCAACCCTTGCTGCTAATTGATATGTAGAATGAGATGGACTCGCTTCCACTATAGCTTTCAGCTCATCATTATCCACCTTTGTCTCAGGTCAACCACATGGCTAATTTCCAAGATTAAAATCACCAGAACAGAACTTCTCAAACCATGGATGTACTGTGTGTTCATTAGCCACATCCTTCCCAAATATTTAGTTGATATTTTGAGCTGTGTGCACTGCATTGGTTCCACGATGGAACTCATACAAAAATAACTTGAATTTTTGACTTACACATGGTTTCACAGAAATTGCTCTGAAAGAAACTTTGAAAGGTAATCACAAGCCAAACCATGTGTTTGAAAGAATTAGGATGTACCTTCATAATAAAAATAAAATGAGAAGTGTCAAAGTTCAATGTCAGAGATAGCAATTGTACAACTTCATACTTAAGGAAATCGGACATTTCATACTTAATAAACTATTTGTCATTTTTTAAGCCACAAAGTGTTAATGTCACAGCACCAATAGGAAAGTAACACCGAAGAATATAAAATTGGATATAGTGAAACAAAATCTATTCCTGAGAAATGGAAAAGAAAAATAATTCATGCTTATATGAGAGATAAATCCAAATGAAATTACCCAAAGAAAGTGGCTTTTCTCTTTCCCAAGGGAGTGCAGATAAAGTAAATTTCAGAGCACAGAGTATTAGCAAGTATAAAAATGGTCATTTTGTAATAAGGAAAAATTCAGTTCATCAAACAAACACAACTGTAAATATTTATGTACCCAAAGCTAGTTCTTCAAAGCATGTGAAGCAAAAACTGATAGTACATTAGAGAGAAAGAGACAAATGGAAATTTCAATACTTTTTCAATAATTATTACTAAAAATAAAAACAGTAAGGGTGTAAAAGACTTAAACTACACTTCTGAAAATTTGACCTAATTGATATTTATAGCCAACTGTAACAAAACACATATTATTTTCAACGGAGAAGGAAAACAGCAAGATTGATCATAGAGTTAGATTTTTGCCCATGCAGAAAAGTGATGACATCCACTACCATTTGTTCCATTTCTTAGAACCTCAGACTCATGAGATTATCTGCAAGTTACCCAAGTTTTCTGAAGAGAAGATAATTGAGAATGATAAAAAATATAGGCAGCAAAACCTTATAAAACTAAGGAATAATTGTATAGTAAAATGAATTTTTCTGTTACAGAAGAGATAATTTGGAATACTCCAGGTAGAATTTTTTTTTCTTTGATAACTATGTGTATTGTGGCTTTTCAACAAAGGAATGTTTCTAGTGGTATTCCAACTTATCTGCCCAGTGATAGTAGGACTCACTTTTAATGGACAGTTATTCATTAATTCTATACAGTTTTGATTTTAGATTTGAAAGAAGAATGGAACTACAGTCAATTTCTAATGCATGATCATTCATTTGAAAGCAAATAATTTTGGCTATTTTTATCAACTGGGACATCAAAGAAAGCTTGATATAAAGTTATTACTAAAAAATATGTGTTCAGGTTGGTCCGAGTCCATTTCATTGTTAGACACTACTGGGCAGCAATTGCTAAATACTTATAGAATTTAGACATCTACATTCTTAATTCTTATGTTTAGACAAAGTAATACAGCTGAATTACAGATACTAGTTAAAGGAACAATAAATTATTTTTTTCTATTAAGTTGGCCTAAGATCAGCTTTAAGAGTATATTGAGGAAATTTGAGAGATAGTTTAGGTGCAACAATCTGGACTCCAGTGCAACATCTAGACTTTGAGAGGTGGGAAAGGACTTAGTAATTGTTAGAAATTTCTACTACTTGATCTTTTAGTAGTCCAAGGAATTTTTTGTCTTTGGTAGAAGGATTGATAATAGATACAAAAAAAAAAAAAACTATTTTATTGTTCCTCTTAACCTATAGGAAATACCTTTTGGGGTTTTAAGGGCAAGACAAGAACGGTTATGTATTAGTTGCTCTTACAACAGCATGATTTGAGATACTTTTATTAGTGATCTTCTATTTCCTTAGAAAATATAGGATAGTGCTTCTTCTCGTGGACTTTTTGCTTGCATATTGTAAGATATTCCTATTCATAAGTTTACAAATCATAGGTAATAGAGGACCTCTCTTTATTCTTTTTTTTTATTTGAAGGGTAATTATTTTATTCGTTGAGCCATAATTATTTTCTGATTTCCAGCTTCTTTAACTTTTACTGCTTTTTGAAAATATTCAGCCATGTGTCAAATGTCAATTCCCAATTCCACAGTTTTTTCCTTATTAGGACCTACATCAAGTTAGAATCCCCTTATCAAAATAGGGAGAAACTTTATTTTCTTTCAGCCATTGAGTTTCACTCAGAATAATTTTTAAAAGTATTCTGAAGTCTATTTATAAAGTCATGTGTTGATTTTTTTTATTTCTTTTATAAGTTGGAATCTCTGCTCTGACTATTCTTAATAGAAAGGTTTCTAAAATAGCTGTATATAGCATATACCATACTTTTCAATAAAATGTATTCTAATTATGACAAGCTATTCAATTTAAATATTCTATTTGGTTTTTGCACTCTACTACTTTTAACAACATTCCTCTCTCAGGTGCTAACAATTAAGTGAACTATTTGATTAAATAAGCATTTATCAGAATTCTTAATTCAGAAGCAAATTTCTGTCTGTCTTATTGAAGTTTAAGAAAATCTTTAATTATTGACCTTGACTTGGCTGTAGACCAGAGTTTACATTCAACTAATGTAGGTCCAAACTTTAGCCCAGCAATCTTAATGGAATATGTGCATTGAGACTGTTCTTTCTCTTGGGATTGGCACAACCTAATGAAGAGATAGCTCATTTATAGAGATAAGAAGAAAGAGCAGAAAGAAAGAGAGATGAAAATGGGATGTAGAAGAGAAACAATGGAGGAAGAGAGGCACAGTTTAAGAAACATAGCTTTAATAGAGTTTGAGTGAGTGTGAATTATTTTATTTTGATTTTATTAGAGAGTCTTTAAAATGGCATATTGCTAGAGAGTATCAAGCAGAAGATATCTTTAATTTTGAGGCAAAAGGATGCTAATCACAGAAAATTGATCATTGATTATTGACTTCTTTTTAAGAATTCTTTTTAATGTTTTCTTTTAACATGGAAATCTGTAAATATTGTTATCCTTTTTATCTGTGGTAAGATTTTTCCATTTGTACCAAAGAAATTGAAGAAGCTAGGCTTTTATTAAGAGCATATATTGGAAAAGAGATTTTTTTCAATAGGAGGAGACTGCAGGTTTTTTGTACATGAAGCCATAACACACAGGAAGAAAGCAACTGCAATTCTAACATGTATTCTTATAAAAAGAGTCTCCACTTCCCAACTAAGCAGAGGCAAAAAGTAATATTAGAATTAAAATCTCAAATATTATTGATATAAGAATACAGACTAAGCAAAACGACTTAATTTTATGATTTTTTTATTTTGGTCCGAGAATATTCTGAAGACTTGGTGGGGGACCCGAGGCAACATTTGACAAATTCCCTTTGTATCGATTAGTTATCAGGTGAATAGACTTAAATATTGGTGTTTTCAGTCAGCATAAATTGAAAACTCATCAGATATATGTCTTCATGCATTTCTTATGTAGTATAAAGGAATAAGCACCCTCATAAACCCAACAAAGAAAAAACAAAATTAAATACTGAGCCAAACATATGAGATGAGATTTTATACAACTAGACCAACAATAAACAAGCATCAACTGTCACAGCCAGAGTAGCCTAAGAATATGTAGCAACTAAATATCATTTGGTACCTTAGACAGAATTCTGGAACAGAAAATAGATATTGCATTAGGTTATTAAGTACAGAATGCTTGATTTCCTTAAGTACTAAATTTGACAGTTGATATCTGACGTTTCACTTTGACACTTCTTTATTT
>JAQIFY010006513.1:0-10240 GCA_028533085.1 Varecia variegata
GTGCAAGCCGCGGCTGCACCCTGCAGTACCAGCACGCCACCCTGCAGGTCTTCACCCAGTTCCACACCACCTCGTCCGAGGGCACCGACCAGGTGGTCACCATGCTGGGCCCCGACTGGCTGGTGGAGGTCACTGACCTAGTAAGTGACTTCATGCGGGTGGGCGACCCGCGAGTGGCACACATGGTGGACAGCAGCACGCTGGCGGGCCTGGAGCCGGGCACCACCCCCTTTAAGGTAGGCATGGGCTCCGTCCATCTCAGCATAGAGGGGCAGTGCCAGGAGCCCCGTTTACCTGTGGGTGGAGAACTCAATGTTCCCAGAGCCTCGGCCTATGGGCGCAGCCCCAGCTGGCCCCCAGAACACTCTTGCTCCCTGCCCCTCTGTCTGAAATTGCACCATCCAAGGTCAAGCCCTTTTAGCTTCATTGCGGTAAAGGTTCTCACTCTCAGCCTTAGCAACCTTTATCAACTTAGCCCCCCCTCAGTGTGGGAGCTCAGGCAGACCTCGCTGACAGCAGAGGGGGACGGTGGAAGTCAGCAAGCCCTAGAGGCCAGGAAGGCAAGTTTGGGGATCTAGGAACTCAACTGTGGCCTTCCCTGACTTAGTTCTACCCTGAAAATTGGGTGTCTGGGTAGGAATCATTCACCTAAGAAATTTTCAGTGCTGACCCATAGGCTGGAATCTACCTGCAGACATATTTGGCTTATATTAATAAGATAATTGATCAAATATTTAAAAATTGGGAAGTTTCTCATTTAAAAAAAAAATCTAGATTTCTGGTTTTACAAAAAATAAACCTGGCAACACTGGGCCTGCATTCCCACCTGGCAACTATCAGCTAGAGCCCGTCCTAATGCCCCCTTCACATGAGCATGAGTTCCCCTCTTTGCCACAGTCTCCACCACTCCCTTTTGTCTGCCTGACATTGAGGTTGCACATCACTTGCTATCTTTCCCGGTGTAGGGGTGGTTGTTTTCCTTACAGTTAGCCCACCTCCCTCCTCTGTGTTCCTGCCTGACCCTCTTATGACCTCTGGACCCTGGTTCCTGGCTGCAGAGCTAAGGCAGAGCTGAGGGGTCCTGCCTCCCAGCCCGCCCCACCCCTCTGGGCCCCTCTCCCAGCAGTGCTGGGATTGCTCCCTGGCTGGGGATCTTGGTGGGGGAGGCTGCTGCTTTCCTGGCTCTCTCCCACCCCTGCCCCACTCTGTCTCAGGTGGTGTCCCCACTGACGGAGGACGTGCTCGGGGAGACGCTGCTGACGGTGACGGAGGAGAAGGTCAGCATCACACAACTGCAGGCCCAGGTGGTGGCCAGCCTGGCCCTCTCCCTGCGGCCCAGCCCTGGGAGCAGCCACACCATCCTGGCCACCACGGCTGCCCAGCAGACCCTCAGCTTCCTCAAGCAGGTAACTGGCTGCCCAGTCCACCAGCCAGGGAGTCTGGGGTGTGGAAGGGGATCTTGGGACTCTGCCTCTCCCTTGCACCACAAGTCCCCAGATTAGGGTTTTAGGTAATGGAGGATCTGTCCGCCCTCTGTGCCTTGTAAACCTGCCCCTCCCCAGAGCCCCACCCTCTGCACAGGGGGTCTGGGCAAGGTTGTGCTTGCTGCACTTGCCATCTGAGACGCTCCTGGCTGAGGGTCTCCCTCCTGGGTTCACAGAGGGCTGTCACCTCTGCCCCACCCCCAGGAAGTACCCTCACCCATCTCTGGAGCTCCAACCACACACCATGGGCAACTGGCCACAGGACGAAGGTGGAAAGGTGACAGGTGGGGATCCCGGGAAGTGAGGAGGTGGGCATCAAGCACCAAGCCAGGAGTCAGGACCCAGGAGTCCTCTGTCCCTAACTTGCTCCACGACCCCAGGCAATCGCTTCTCTCTCTCATCTGCAGGGAAGACAATTCTCGGAAGGTTTTGGCCACAGAGGAGGCTGGGGGGTGGGTGTATAAATCAATTGCCTATTTTCTGATTGGGGTGATCGTGGAGCTATGGAGCTATTCCTG
This sequence comes from Varecia variegata, assembly GCA_028533085.1. Classification (NCBI taxonomy): domain Eukaryota; kingdom Metazoa; phylum Chordata; class Mammalia; order Primates; family Lemuridae; genus Varecia; species Varecia variegata. The sequence continues at coordinate 2,003 of JAQIFY010006513.1, forward strand.
CAGCAGAAAGGACTTGAGATAGACCCAAGGCAGAACTTACCTTCCGCTCATCAAGGGGAGAGGGGGGAAGTGGACGAGGAAATCCTCAGAGCAGTACGAGGCCTGGATGCCAGAGCCTGCTGCTTACCCTTCCTGCAACCTGCGACTCTCAAACAGTTCCTGAGTGCCTGCGGCATGCCAGCACAGTTCCAGTGCTGTGGGCACAGCAGGGAGCCGGAGGTGCTTGGTCCCTGCCCTCACAGAGCTCAGGATCTAGCAGGGAGGCCAGCTGAACCTGCCTTCTGACGCCTGTCCCCTTTTCCTCCTCCTCCAGGAAGCCCTCCTGAGCCTCTGGCTCTCCTATAGTGATGGCACCACGGCCCCACTCTCTCTCTACAGCCCCCGGGACTACGGGCTGCTGGTGAGCAGCTTGGATGAGCACGTGGCCACTGTGACACAGGACCGGGCCTTCCCGCTGGTGGTGGCGGAGGCGGAGGGGGCGGGGGAGCTGCTCCGGGCCGAGCTAACTATCGCCGAGAGCTGCCAGAAAACCAAGCGCAAAAGTGTGCTGGCCACGACGCCTGTGGGCCTGCGGGTGCACTTTGGAAGGGACGAGGAGGACCCCACTTACGACTACCCGGGCCCCAGCCAGCCAGGGCCTGGCGGGGGCGAGGACGAGGCCCGGGGCGCCGGCCAGCCTGGCTCTGCGGCACCCGCCCCGGAGGCCCCGGGTCCGGGCACCGCCAGCCCGGCCGCGCCGCCCACAGAAGACTTCCTACCGCTGCCCACCGGCTTCCTTCAGATGCCGCGGGGGCTGACCGACCTGGAGATCGGCATGTACGCGCTGCTGGGCGTCTTCTGCCTCGCCATCCTCGTCTTCCTCATCAACTGCATCGTCTTCGTGCTGCGCTACCGGCACAAGCGCATCCCGCCCGAGGGCCAGACCAGCATGGACCACTCCCACCACTGGGTGTTCCTGGGCAACGGGCAGCCGCTGCGGGTGCAGGGGGAGCTCTCGCCGCCCACCGGCAACCCGCTGGAGACCGTGCCCGCCTGCTGCCACGGCGACCACCACAGCAGCGGCAGCTCCCAGACCAGCGTCCAGAGCCAGGTGCACGGCCGGGGCGACGGCTCCTCCGGCGGCTCGGCCCGGGACCAGGCCGAGGACCCCGCCAGCTCGCCTACGTCCAAGCGCAAGCGGGTCAAGTTCACCACCTTCACCACGCTGCCCTCAGAGGAGCTGGCATATGACTCAGTGCCCGCTGGCGAAGAGGAGGAGGAGGAGGAAGAGGACCTGGGTTGGGGCTGCCCGGACGTGGCGGGCACCGCGCGGTCCACTCCACCCCCGGACCTGCACAATTACATGCGCAGAATCAAAGAGATTGCCTAGAGGCGCCATCCGGGGTGGCGGGGATGCCCCCACGGGTCTGCTCTGGGTAGGATGCAGCCGGGACCCCCAGCTCACACTGACGGGGCAGCTGACTGATTTTATACTCCCTGCCCCTACCGCTTCGCTCAGTGCCCGGCCGGTGCCTCTGCGTCTGGTCCTCCTGCTGCCCCACACCGTCACCCTGTTCTGACCCCTGCCGGTGGAGGGCTCTTCCTCCAATGGCTTGCAGGGAGGAAAGCGATCCCAGCCTTTGTTCTACCCTTTCCAAACCTCCTCCCGTCTTAGGCAACCCCTGCCCCAAGGGAGAGGCAAGGAGGCCAAGCTTGGGGGGAGGTGGGCCCACACTATGCTCCGGCCCTGCCTCCCGCGTCCCCTGCCGTCCCCCTGTGCAGGGGATGCTGGGGGGTCTTGTATCACAGGCTGCACAAAGACTTTTCTCAAACCAATATTCAGGGATTTCTGTCCTGCAGGGTGGGGAGGCGGCAGCTGCCTGCCCTGCCAAGGATCTTGCTGTGGACAAAATATCTGGAGGTGGGGGGACAGCTGTAGCACCTCCTGGCTTCCAGGTGCCTCCCAGGGTCTGGGAGCTGACTCTACAGAGGGGTCTGGTGCCAAGCCAGGCACCTTCCTGAGTTCTCAGGACTCCCTCCTCTGCCCCAAGGGCTTTGGGCAGGGGACCTACGGGGGAGGAGTCCTGGATCCATCTGTAACCAACCACTCCCCAGAGCCTGAGACCTGGAGCCTCTGCCTCCCCTCCCCCACAGCGGGGGCCACACTACCGCGCCTTAGCCGCCCCTTGCTCTGCCACCACTCCTCCCCTCTCTGTAGCAGGGCAGGCAGCCACCCACGCCCCACACGACAGAATCTGGGGGGCAGGGGGCACCAGGGAGTGCTGTGAGGGACTGGAGGGTGGACGAAGTGTCTGCCCTGCCCCGGCCCACAGCCACTCTTCTCTGGGGTTCTACCCACCACTGTGTCGGATTTTTCTTAAATAAATGGAGGCAGTCAGACTGGAGGTGGGGGCAGCAGCTCCCGTGCACAGACAGTTCGTGGTGGCCGGCTCTGTCTCTTCCTTGCGTGCACGCGTGTGGGCGCGCGCACACACACACACACACACACACACACACATACACACTGCAGGCACACCACGGGACATGAGATGGAAATAGCTGGACTGACCGGCTGGGGTCCTGCCTTCTTTCCTGCCCCAGTTCAGGTCCCTTAAGACCCTTTGGTGCTGTGGGAAGCCCACATCCATAGCTGGAGGAGTCGCTGTCCCGGAAATGTGCCCCTACAAAGAGCCTCCTCTAAGACTCTGCCATGACTGGCTCAGAGGAGGGAAGGCCAAGCCTCGGGGCCTGTAGCGAAATGACTTGGGGAGTGGGGAGGACATAGGAGAATAAGCAGAGAAGTGGAAGGGCTGTGTGCCCACCTGAGTTACTCCGGTTTCCTGCAACCCACCTCTCAGAGGGGGTCCCTCCCCAGTGCCATGTCTCAGGGATGCCTCCCTTCTCTTGGTGCTGATGGGGGAGGCCCGGGGGCTGCCATGTCAGACAGCCAGGCAGGAGAGAGCACAGGCGTGTTGGGGTGCACCTCTGCACCAGTGGGTCATGGGCTGGTACTCCATAGCACACTTGGCCTGTGAGTGCACACATGGTCTCCCGTGGCCCTGGGGGACCACTCCCCAGCACAGGCAGCAACCCAGGGGGTACAGGAGCTCCAGGCCTGAGGAGGGCAGGAACCTGAGCAAGGCTGCCTGGCCAGCCCCAGTGCCCAGGGGCAGGTGGCTGTAGCAACCAGCTGGAAGAGGGAAAGCAACAGCCACCTGCATCTGTCCCAGGCACAACCAGCAGCAGGACTGGGGTTGCAGGGCAGCTGCCAGCACATGCTGCTGCCCACCAAGGAACGAAACCCAGCCTTTGACGGTATCTTCTCACCTGGTCGTGCAGCCCCTGGGATGGTTGTAGGACTAAATGAGATCATGTATGGAAAGTGCTCTGCACGGCTCCTGGCATGCACAGACAGTGGCACACAGAATGGACTTTGCTACAGCCAGGTCTCAGTGTTCAGGCAAGGCACGGTCTGAAAGGAAGCTAGCAATAGACAGCTCTGCTCAAGATGTGTTCGGCAACAAAGAACAGGTGTAGCTTCGGTGGCAAGGGACAAGGGGGGAGCTGCCGGAACGCTGTGCCCAGGGCAGAACCACAGCGGGGCTTGGCAGGAAGGCTCTTGAGTTCCCAGAACACCAGACACCTGCCACTGAAAAACACACTGACTACGTGCTCCTAGAGGTGCATAGGGGTCTCAGTCATCTTTCTTAACCTCCTTGTGCCTAACATGATGCCTGGAATTGGCAAGTGCTCAACACATGTTTGCCTAGCAAATTAAAATCCAAATGCAAACTGTAAATCGCTTTCGAATTATCCCATGTTTGGGGACTTTTGTATATTCTACCACCTTACACCTTATCAGTGTGGAAAATCATGTGATCCAAGTCACTCCCTTGGGGTTCTTATAAGAGGAGGGCATAGACATGAGTCAAGGAAGAATACCCCAGCTTGGGGGCGTGTGCAGTGTGGGGTGGGTTGTTGGTGTTAAACTTGGAACCTAGAGCTGTTTGTTTATTCAACACATTAAGCTCCTACTATGCACCGGGCCCTGCTGGGAAGTCTGGGAGGCAAAACTGTGGGCCTGCCCTCAAGGAGCCCCCAGCCCCATGCGGAAGACGGACAGGTCAGCTGCCGTCTGTCATCTGGGCTGATAATGGAGCTAGGCCCTGGGTTGAAGGGCCACACAGGAGGAGGGGAGAAGACCTACTTAAGCTGAGTTTGCTGAGGACAAGGACAAGGACATTCCAGGCAGCAGGTAGCCGGTGCAAAGGGCCAGGGGCTACATACTCTACACCCTGCACTTTCCTTTGCTGCCATGACTTTGCACCTGCTTTCCATGTGCCTGGAATATGAGTCCCTTGTGATAGAAGAGACTCACACACCAAAAAATTAGATGCGAAGGTATGGAGGCCAGCGAGGGTGTGGTAGGTTCAACATGGACTTGGGAATCAGGCTTAGACTTGAGGCTCAGCTATTTCCCTCTCGCTGGGTGAAGGAAGGATGGTGGGCTCGAGGACCAGTTAGGAGGGCGCTGCAGCAGAAAGGATGAGGCACTGACCAGGCAGTAGGGACAGACAGCTGGGTGCAAACAGTGTTCAGGGGCAGGATCCGCCAACTGCTTTGTCCCGGTGGGGACGACGGGGAAGAGACAGGAGCTGCAGCGACCGCTTTCCAAATGAACTTGGGAGACCGGGCGGCCCCAGGAGGAAAGGGGCAACTACCGTGGTGGTGTTTGCCGGCATCCAGGCTTTCACAGCCAAGAAATGAGGACCCGGAGGGGAGGAGCAATTGGCTGAAAGTCACACAGCAAACCTCGGGACAGAGCCAGAGCCATGCCTCCTGCCCTGTCCTGAAATTTGTGTCTCTCTCTCTTCATCCCTCACCCCCTGTCCAAATGCGAGAACTCAGAAGCAATTGCTAGAAGCGTCAACTCCTGACCCTCATGGAGTTCAAGCGGGAGCAGGCTTGGCGGGAGTGAGGCGGGACATTAAGTTAACAGCCCCTCTGGAATGGCCCTGGCACCGCACTTCTCTTTAAAAATTTGTCTTCAACCCCGAAAACGAATCGAGGGACCTTGTAAAGAACAGTTATTGACAGAGAGCTGCTCAGGGAGCACCAGGGAGGCAGCCCATGAATCAGCTTGCTAGCAAAACGAGGTTGCCCAGACAGCCGGGCGCAGAAGGCAGAGCGGGATTCGCAGAGAAACTGCCTGGAGCAGTCCCTGCCCCAGTGCCCGCGGCCACCCAGCCTGCACACCGCCTGCACCCGCCCCGGACGCTCCACCGTGCCTTCACCCAATATTGACCGGGCACCCACCCGAGCCAGCCACTGTGCTCCCCCGAGAGAGGGCTTCAGGGAGGTGGGGGAGGGAGGCCTGGAGCCAAATTGATAAAATTGAAACTACAATAAAGGGGCCAGAAAAGAAAATTCTCATTTGAAGGGACAAAACTTTCTAAGATAGGTTGGCAGGGACTGCTGGGGTCTGACGGTGCATTTGCTAGGTGGCCTTCAGCCAGCACGTCACTAGTTCTGAGCCCTCGTCTCCGGATCTGTGAAAACCAATCAGCATGTCTAGGAAGTATCCCCCGGCCTCCCTAAGAGGCCCTGCTGCTTCCACGCTCATATTTCTAGCAAGTCTCGGAAGACGGGATTTCCTGCTGTTTTATAGATGAGGACACAGGGAGGGCAAGGAATCGCCCAAGGTCTCCAGCTTGGAAGTGAGCTGGCGGCAGCTCCAGACCCACCCGCTTTCTGCTACGTCCTGAGGCGACTGATGACGCTGGTAAGTGAAAGGGAAGGAGGTTGAGATTTGCAGGTGGGAGGGGAAGTGGGAAGGGTCCCTAAGGACATGATGTGCTCAGTGGAGGGGGCAAGGCTGTGGGACGCCCACTTAAGGCACAGATGGTGGCTAGCGTTGGGGGCAGATGGAAGACCATAGGTGCTTGGCCAATCTGCCACTGCTAGACAGCCCACCCTCCTCCCAGTCCCCACACTGGGAACTCCACCCGCAGATGACTGTCATGGTAGACAGGCATCCAACCTCCCAGAGCAGAGCAGCAGCAGGCCCTCCTGGGCAAGGTGCTGAGCTGGGCTTATTTGGAGAGCTGGTGGCACACGCAGAGATGCCTGGCCCTTTCCCTTGGGAACCTGGCTGTCCCTTCAGCTGCTGGGGCTGAGCAAGAGACACTGGGAAGCTGAGGCCATCCCGTATGGCCCTCACCCCTGCCACATGGGCTCAGTAGATGTTTATGAAATCCTTGCCATAGATCTGACAGAGTGCCAAGCACAGAGGAAGCAGGACTACTGAATAAATAATCATTAGCATTTACGATTATCCATCATTTTATTGACTCTTCACAATAACCAAGTAAGGTAGGTACCATTACTATACCCATTTTACAGAGGACAAAACTGAGCCTCAATGAAGTTATACGACTTACCTCATGCCACCCAGCAAATAAATCGCAGAGCCAGGATTCAAACCCAGGTTACATTGGCTCCAAGTTCCACGGTCTTCCCACTGCCCCACACCACCCTCCTCAGTGGGGACTGGCAGTTCAGAAAATCATTCTGTTGCAGTGGCAGGAGCACCAGGCTGGGAGTCCAGGGGCTTGGGGACAGTTCTCACTCTGGCATTGGCTGGTGGTGTGGCCATGAGCCTGGCACTGCCCACATCTGGAGCAAACCAAGACCCTCAAGACCCACTTAGAATCCCAGGCCAGGTGTCCTCCCAGTGCCTGCAGTCTGGGTGGTGCTTGGGCCTTGTAGTGGGAAGCCCTGGGCACACCCAGCCCTGCCAATTCACTCCTCCCTCCCTCCCTGCTGTTAGCTGGACAGCTGCTGTGGGGACAGAGGTAGGGGAGGTAACAGGCTCCGAACTTTGCCAGCTCTGCCATCCTCTACTCGGTGCTGCCATTGGTACCTGCTCCTGTGGGTTTAGGGTTTGCTATTTTTGTTGGGGGGCACTGTGAAGAAGCAAAGGGATGTGGGAATGGTTAATTATCCCTCACTGTGTGTGCCAGAGAGGCAGTGAATCCCAGGGCTGAGACACAGCTTGGAAGTTCAAGTTGTCTATCCTTTGCTCGCTGGGAGTGCCCAGTCTGATGCAAGAGGCCCAGATCCTGTTCTAGGGGAGCCCCCAGTCTGACCGAAGAGGAATAGGCCCTGTGCCACAGTGGCTCCCAGGCTAGGGGTGGAAACAAAGCACCTGCCCATGAGGAATACCCAGTCTGATGGGGAAGACTGACCACACCTGAAGAAATGACATCACGCATTCAGAGAAATACACAAATAGGTGCAAAGTGACCTATGCATGCACTCTGAGCAGAGCCAACAGAGCAATGCAGGAGCCAGGCAGTGCATCCCACAGGTGGCCTGGAGGAGGGTGGGGAGGGTGGAGCTGGTGTTGGGGAGGCACTGGGAGGGCCCACCAGATGGCTGGGGTGTTGGACACAGCGGAGGATTAGGAGGGGCCATGGATTTAGCCTGGCTGGAGAGATGGGGCCTGGCTGAGAGCAGGAGTGGGTGTGGGGAGGAGGAGGAGGTGACTCTCCCTCAGGTCTCAGAGGACTGGCCAGGGGGCCCTGGAGCAGCCCTGGGCTGCTGAGCAGGGAGCTGCCACCACCCAGCTTTGGAAGAGGCCTGGGAGAGGGTCCCGCCCCTTCTCATCTTCAGGGAGAAAGGGGAGCCTGGTGCACAGGGAGGCCTGGGTTGAGCAGGGGGCTTGGCTTCCCACGCCCTGGGTACCCCAACTTGCAGTGAGACCTTTCCTGAGTCTCTGGCCCTCTTCTGTGAGACAGAGTTCTAGATTAGTTGTTCTCTGAGAGCCCTTCCTGGACTGGCCCTCAGTGCCCCAGTCAGGAGCCTGGCCATGGCCCCATCTGCAGAGTGGGTGCAAGCACTGTAGTCACAGGTGTCTAACCACCCCTCCCTGGGCACAGCGTGGGCCTCAGCACACCCCCTGCCCCCTGCAGCTCCCAGCTGGAGGGTGAGGCAGGCAGCTGCAGGGCCCCTAAGGCTAGGCCAGCAGGCCGGAGCCTCAGATTGCCACTGCCTTCCTGGGTGACCTCGGGCAGCTCCCCCAGCCCTCTTTGGGCCCCACCGTGGGGCTGGAGGGGCCCTTTTCCTCCTGGCCTTCTGCAATTTCAAAATGACTTTCTTCCTCCTCCATTACAAACATTTCCAGCAGGCCTCTTGCAGTCCTCCTGGGCAAGGGCATTGCGGCTGGTCCTATAGCTTCTCCCGCAAAGGCGAGGGGGC
>JAQIFY010006514.1:0-10239 GCA_028533085.1 Varecia variegata
AGCAGCACAATTCACAATAGCAAAGATGTGGAAAAAACCCAAGTGCCCATCAATACATGAGTGGATTAATAAAATGTGGAATATGTATACCATGGAGTATGACTCAGCTATAAAAAAAATGGTGAACTAATACCTTTTGTAACAACATGGATGGAATTGGAGACCATCCTCCTAAGTGAAGTATTGCAAGAATGGAAAAACAAACACCACGTGTACTCACTATTAAATTGAAACTAAATGACCAACACTCGTGTGTATATATGGTAGTAAAATTCAACAGAAATCAAACAGGTTGGAGAGGGTAGGAGGAGATGGGGAAATTCACACCTAACAGGTACAATGCACACTATCTGGCTGAAAGGCACAGTTATAACTTTGACCCAAAGTGTACAAAAGCAAATTATGTAACCAAAACGTGTGTACCCTCATAATATTCTGAAATTATAAATAAGACCCTATACTAGATTCATGGGTTGGAGCCAGACAGGCCTGTGTTCCTTCCTCATCAGTGATGTAGCAGTGGTAGAATAGGCCCAGGCCTCTTCCCAACAACCTTGTGAAAATCAAACAATACAACTGTGAAAATGCTTTCTTGCAGGTAAACTATCATGAGAAAGGAAGCTGATGTTACTGTTCATATCAATAAGAATTAGAGTTATAAGAAACAAAAAATAAATGGACTGCCTCAAAGAGTAGTAAAACTCCCTGTCACTGTAAACATTCATGAAGAAGTTGCACAACCGTCTCCTAGAAATGTTTGGGGAGACCTATGCACAGGACTTTATTTTTTATTATTTCAGAATACTACAGGGGTACAAATGTTTTGGTTACATGAATTGCTTTTGTACAGTTTTTTTTAATTTTTTTATTTCAGCATATTACGGGGGTACAAATGTTTAGGTTACATATATTGCCTTTGCCCCACCCGAGTCAGAGCTTCAAGCATGTCCATCCCCGAGACGGTGCATACAGCACCCATTAGGTGTGAATATACCCATCCCCTCCACCCCCCTCCCATGAATTTTATTACTATATGTGCACTTAAGTGTTGATCAGTTCATACCAATTCGATGGAGAGTACATGTGGTGCTTGTTTTTCCAAGAGAAAATGGATACTTTTGTACAGTTTGAGTCAAAGTTATAAGTGTGTTCATCATGCAGAAAGTTGCACAGGACCTTAGAATCATTACTCTCCGAGTCCCTTTTCAATTTTCTAAAAGTCTGTGATTTATCCAGCACTTGGAAGTGTCATAGGCCTGGGAACCAAAATTTCCCTGAAGTTAAACTCAACTCCATGAATTTGAAATCAAGTGGGAGCAAATATATATTCTAAATTGGGGTAAAGTATGACTGCAACATGTGGCTAATGCACACAGACTTCTCTTCCACTAACGACAGAGAAAAATTACAATGGGAATTTCTCAGGAAAATTACTAGCTGCAGCCCACTGGCATCACCCTGGCAGGCTGAGGGAGAGATGAATCCCAGCTTAATTAGCAAAATTTGACAAATTCTCCTTCGAGCCCTATGCTCCAAGGCCACCTGCTCCTGCTGCTTTGGAGGCTCAGAACTAAAAGTCTTCAGTCTTTGCCTAGATGTGGTCTAAATGGATGAGTTCATAGGCTACAAGTCATCAAAAACACCCATCCACCCAGGTCAAATGAAAAGTGAACAAAAACCACATCTCTGTCAGTTATCATATCCAATATATTCTGAAAACCCATGAGTCTTGTTAGAAAACCAGTAGAGACTTGTAGAAATTGACAGTAGAGCCCCATCCTCATGAAAGCAAAGTGTAAGAATGCAAAATGAAAGGAAAAAGTCAATCTTGCTGTTGAGGCTTTGTTTGATTTACTTGATTCATTAATTCAACCAACACTTACCAAGAATCCTTTATATATCAAGGACCTTGGTTCAGCACCACAAGGGGATCCAGAAAAGAACTGGTGACATGTTTTGCCCCTACGATGTGTATAGTATCAGGTACCAAACAAAGTAGAAAATAACTGTGATATGTAGCAGTAGGGGGTTCAGTTAAGAGGCAACTGGAACATGGGGAGGTCATTTCTTACCAAGAGAATCGGGAAAATTTTCCTGGCTAGTCAGTATTTGAGCTCAATCTTGAGAATGAGAAGAACACAGATGTGCCAGGATGAAGGTGAGCCAAGGCCTTACCTGAGAGGCAGGTAAGAAAGGGGAATTTTCATGGGACAAGAAGCTAATTTATCAAGTCCTTATTGTATGCCAGGAGCTACACAAAGCTCTTGAAACAAATTATTTTGTTTGAGAAAATGGAGGCACAAAGAGGTAGATCATCTTGCTGGAAGTCACACAGCTTAGAAGTGATAGAATTGATACAGTGTCTGGTGTTGGTTACAGGAGGATGTGTAAAACTGCTGATGCTTAATCAAGAGGACAATGGATGCCAAGATTAGTTGGCAAATGTGTCCAGCTCTTGGGATATTCTCTCTAGATCTTGTTAATGAAAAGATTGAACGTATCTGTTATTGGCTAAAATTTCCACTCATCACAGTGGTTTGGGAAATCTTGAAAACCTAGACTGCTTTGACAAAAGTGAAAATGGTCAACTGCTGTTACTTTCTTTACCACATGATTCTTAGCTCTGAAGTACATAGAACTCCAAAACAAAGTCTTAGCATAGTTGGAACCCCTTGACTCTGAAGAAGTAAGGAGTCTTGCTACAGGGAGACAATAGACTGGTCTAGAATGGAATCCCCACCACCCACTTCACACTAAGAAGGCCCTATTATGTGGAGAATAGATAGAAGAGAGACAACAAAAGTCAACAAACCAAGATTCAGCAGACCAAGTCCAGCTTGCCACTTGCTTTGTCACTAACATTTTATGGAAACAAAGTCATATTCATGCATTTATTTATTGTTCATGGCTGCTTTCATGCAATGACAACAGTGTTGAGTAGTTGTGACAAAGTGCATGTGGTCCACAAAGCCTAAAACATCTGGCCCTTTACAGAAAAAAGTTTGCAGACTTCTGAAATAGAAACCTCAGAAAATGCTAGCATATCCACACTGGAAGAAAGAATGGCCATCATGCAATCCACTCCTTTCTCCCCTTTTCCCACCCCTCAACACAGATAAAGAATCTGAGTCCAAGAAAGAGAAGATTTGCCTACAATCACAGAGCAGGTAAGGGAATATAATTGGTCCCCAGCCATCAGACCAAGGCTCCTTCTACCACACCAATCCTGAAAGACCAAAGTGACTTGTTTTCTAAACAACTATTCAGTGATTAACTCCTGAGACACGGGGAGCCCAGCACCATCCCTTCTCAGGCTGCTGTAGGAGGCGCGTTGCCTTCCCACGATGTGGTCTACACCAGGAGTGGGAGTAGATCTCCACGGAGACCTCACACCGTGGAGTGGTATCTTAACACACTCCGTGTACGAGGGGAAATCATACAGCATCACAATTTCCCTTTAAACTCTCTCCGGAAGGCCCCACAGTGCAAACTGACTTAATGTCTCTCAACAAGTCCAATACCAGCCGTTGGCCCTCCAGGGCTGGAAATGATTTCTGCTTGTTGGTGGTGCTCAGATGGAGTTGCTGGCTTGCATCTGGCAGCCGTACGAATCAGATGCCTATAGCTCTGAGCGGCACACAGGGGCTGAGGCACGGTGAGGGAAGGGCAGGCTCTCAGCTGCCTCACACGCTCAGCCTGGCCAGGTGGCTGCCCCACATTATTCCAGTTATTTTCCTGCTCTTCTTCCCCCCTCAAGCTCGTGTAGTCAAGTGTGTGTGAGTGTGACTCCACTGAACGTGGGAAGCAGTTTGAGAACGAGGTTGTGTTTGGCAAAGTTCTCAGTGTCCGGTGGAGATTGTGTTGGGGAGTGTGTGGAGCTGGGGATGGGATGAGGGTGCAAATGTTCAGGGAGGTGGGAGATTTCCCCAAATGGGAAAGTCTTTCTGGAAATAGGAGAACTTGGTCTGGATTTTGTATAAGAGATTTATCGAAGTTTGGAATTAGAATGTTGTTTGAGGGCCACCAACTCCCAGATGATGCTCAGAGCAGGGACTGCACCTGCAGCATCTCAGACAGACAGGCTCTGCGGAAGGCTCCCAGTGGCACACTCGCTATTTCCCAGGAGAACCCGCCTTGTGCTGAAACAACTTCAGCTTTGAATAATGATTCTTTACATTGAGATGAACTTACAGTTTCTAGTCCTGTCTCCAAAAGCCACATAGAATGAATGCATTCTCATTTTTCTCATGTTGGTTCTTAGAGTGTTTCCTGAGGCAATCAGATCCCTTCCTGCCCCATCTTCTGTCCTCCAGATCACAGAGTGGATGGATGGATGGTGCATGTGTGTGTGAGAGAGAGGGCATGTGTGTGTGCACACATGTATGTATATATGGGATGTGTACAGGAGGGAAGAGAGGGGGGACTGCAGCCGTTCTGAATTATTAGAGTATAAAAACCAGGTGGAAGAGAGTGTTTAAAAAGAGGCAGGCTGTATTGCATAGGGCATTACATGCCAAACTAAAATGGTTGGGCTTAAGGTAAGAGGGAGACACAGCCAGACTGGCCGCTTAGAAAGCTCATTCTGCCTGTACTGCAGAGGAGATGCCTGCAGGACAAGAACAGAAAGGCCCATAAAAAATACTGTAAGAGTCCCAGTGAGAGAGGATGAGGGCTGAGCAAGTCAGAGTACACAAAGATGAGGAGACAAGGATACCTTCAAGAAATGCTCAGGAGGGAACCCTGGCAAGATTTGACGACTGATAGAGAGTTTGAGTTAGAGAAAGGGATCTGGGATGATGCCAGGGGGTTTGTCTTGGGGTGATGGGACAGTCAGCAGAGGGAACACCTCCAAAAGTCTGCCACTACCAGAAAATTTTATTTCGTGGGCCTTCTCAGAGCCCTCCCAAAGGACTTTCTGCAGAATGAAATAATACGTTAACTGCGTGAGTTGGCAAGGAGTGAGGAATAGGAAACACTAATTACAGGCCAACATAATTAACCAGCAAGTCTGGGATCAGCTGGATGTAACCTCAGCTCATCTGCTCCTGAAAATGGCCAAGGGCAGATGTGATGGGAAGAGTGTGGGCAGGCATTTTTCAAATGCTAAGGAAGCAGCTGAGCTCAGACCTTGGTGACACTTGAGTTTGATGTACTTGGCACTTCGGCTCCGGTTTCTGGAGCCCTTGGGGTGCCAAATGCACTGCAGCTGGACAGCCACTTGTCCAGACGTCACTTATGCCTCTGGGCCACTAATTACCAGGCTCCCCTTTGGCCTTATTGCTGTACTCCATTAGGGGCTTGTTGGTGACACGCACAGGAAATGGATTGGAGGCCATTAGACCATCCGGGTTGAGGAAGGTCAGGTCTTGCCCCCTGGGAGAAAAGCCTAAACTCTAGCTTCATAATCTGGTGCTTGAAGCACGAGAAAGATCTCAGGACTAGAAAAGAGGAATAAATTCTTGTCCCAGCCCAGCCAGATGACCTTGGGCAAGCAAATCATTTCACTTCTCACAGCCTCTGTTTGCTTGTCTATTGCCTGGGCATAAATAATCCCCGGTTGTGAAGATCAGATGGTATCAGAAGCCTGGAAACACCTTGCAGACAGTAAACGCATATAGCGAGCTGCGGTCACTGCTGTTGATGTTAATTGCTAACATGAACATTGAGGTACATTGCACTGGGAATAAAGAAAACAAAGTTTTAATCCCATTTCTGACACTTATAGTTGTATGACCTTGGGCAAGTCACTTCTTATCTCTAGGCCTCAGTTTCCCCATCTGAAAACTGGAAAGGTTGGTCTAGATCAGTGATTCGCAACCAGAAACGGACGTCAGAATTGCCTGTAGAACTTCGTAAAAATGTCCATGATCCACTGCAGACATGTTGAAGTAGATTCGCAGGAGAATTAGAATCTCGTGCCCACCGAGAGCCACTGAAATAGACGGTTGGGCCCTGCCTGCCTCCATCTTTGCATGCTGGCTCCCCACAGCTGGAACTACTCGACCTCCACCTTCAGGATAAGCTGACCACAGCCTCCAGCACCTGTCCTATGCTCAGGCTGAGGCCAAAGCTCTGGACCTCAGCATCAAGTGCCCCTGGCGCTGAACTGGCTCTGACCTCCTGTGTCAGTCTCTCATCTAAGCCCCACCCAGATTTCAAGATGTAGTACACACCTTACTCCCTAGGTAAGCTGCATGATTGCCCTGCCCCACCCTGCTTGGTTGAAAGATTGACCTGCTCTGACCACCTGCTGGGACTATCCAACTCTCATCTGCTGTTGGACCCTTCCTTTTGTCATGCCACCCGCCTCACAGAGAACCCCCCTCCCATCCTGGATTCCTGTTGGACACAGTGATGCTCTTCCCAGGACTAATACAACGTGACCTGTTGTGTGACCAAACAGGTGGCATTTTCTGCCAATAGACTGCCTTCTCTAAGCCTATGACTTCATTCCTTCCCTACTTCAACCTGATTCCTACCCTGTCCAGAGGCAGCTAAAGTCATTTTGGCCAGTTCTGTCCCACCATGTGATTTCAGTGGTTTCTAATACCCCACTGAAAAGTAGAACCAGAGTGGTTGCTCTGTACTTCAGGAAAAGCAATGGGCCTTTCTGGGCCTCAGTTTGCTCGTCTGTACAACAGGAATAACGACATCTGCCTTGAGGGAGAATTCTCAGACTCAATGGCTTCCCCCATCTATTAACTGAACTAACTCCTCCTTGTTCTCCAGCCTTAGGTCTTAAACAGTGCTTCACCAAGAACATTTCCTTCACCAACTTTCCCCCACTGCTGCTCTGCACTCTGATAGCAACCTGTAGTTTTCCTTTGCAACTCCTTAAACTTGTGTAATTGTTCATTATTAGCTTAAAGTCTTTCTCCCTTACTAAATCATAAGTTCCATGAGGGCAGAATCTGCCTTGATCACCACTATGAAACCCCCATGCCTGGCACCTAGTGGACATGAGATTTACACTTCTAACGACCAGCAGACGAAATGTTGAATGTGTCTGGCTCATAGCAGGTGCTCAGTGAACCTTACTCCCTCCTCTCCCCTCCCAGAGAACACCACTAAGGTGACCCCAGGAGGTGAGACTGCAGCACAGGGGAGCACAGGGCAGAGCCGAGCTGGCACTTGAGGCCCATGCTGGCCCTCCTGGGCCCTGGACAACTGCGACCCAAATAGGAACCACAAGCAACTAGAAGTCTGGTGAGAATCATGCCCATATCAGCAGTTAGCAACCCTCAAATTCTTAATATTAAAAAAGTTCCAACTAGAAATATTTTGAAAAATACTGGCACTTGAGCCCTACCCATAGAGATTTTAATTTAATTGGTCTGGAATGTAGCCTGGGCTTTGGTATTTTTAGATAATTTTCTTGAGTAAACCCAACATGCAGCTATGGATGAGATTCACTGGACCACCCAAAAATGGTCCAATCACTGTTTTCAGATACAAAAGCTGAGGCACAGGAGGGAAAAGAATTAGCCCAAGAACCTGCAGTAGCTTTGGCAGAGCTGGAGCCAGAACTTAGAAGAGCTAACTTTGCACCCGTGGCTCCTGCCACTGCACCAAAGAACAGATTGTGATCCCCTGTATCAAACGCACAGGCAGCTTCCTGGCATCAGACAAGGCTGGGGGCAAAGAGCTTGTTTTTCCACCCTGGAAGATCTGTTACTAAAAGCCTGTTTATGCAAGAAGGATATAATTAAAAGTGAATGAGTGTAATTCCTTTATCACAGTGAATATTAATTAAAGATAAACACTGCATCAATATTCATTTAGAAAAAGGTGGAGGCTGAAAGGCAGACTGCTCATACCAGGGTTGTCAATCACATCAGCCAGTAATGAGATGACAGGACCCTAATAGCAAAATGTTCCTCTATTTTCCTCAAATCCTCTTGGATTTAGAAGTTAGCCAAAATGCAAATCTGCTGTACAGCCCTCAGAAGGTTTCGGGCTGTTGAGACTCTTCCTTACGCGGTGTCAGAATGCTGGAGGAACAACTGACCCAATGACTAGCCACATTGTTCCGGACTGTGAGCCCCGGGAGAAGGGCAAAAGCACAAACCTCTCAAAAAAGAATCCCCAAGGCCACAGCAGGTCCCCAGAACTGATAAATTAGACTCAACTGGGGAGGCTTTCAAAAATGCAGAATTGCCGTGATCTTACTGAATCGAAATCTTTTGGGTTGAAGCCTTGGAATAAGCATTTTAAGAAACTCTCATGTTAATTCTGGTTTTTAGCCCAGCTCAAGATCTTTCTTTTGCCAGATCAGTTAGAGTCTTAGATGATCTTATTCATTTATCTTATAAATCTTCATTAGGCAGTGTGCTAGTTATGGGTGAAGGCAGACACTTGTCCTCTGTTTTCCAGTTCCTTGTGGTCTACCTAGCAAGAGAAACTAAAATGTAAAAAATGTAATTATAACCCACAGTGATGAGTGCTGCCATGAGGAGGGGAAGCAAGGTGAGGGAGCACAGAGGCAGGAGAACTCAACTCTGAGCAGGGAGTCCAGGAAGCCTTCGCAGAGATGAGGGATGGAGGACTTGGCTGAGTGGCATGTTCTCCCAGCAGCAAAGGTGCACAGCCTTAGAGACGTGGAACATCCCAAATAGGCACGGAGGAGAGGAGAAGATGTTTCAGGCTGGGCAAGGCGTGGCACTGGGACCCACAGCAGCACTCAGCAAGGTCCCTGACCACTGTCATAGACCAAAAAAGTCTTGATGGGCTTTATTACCTGTGGCTGTGGAAAAATGCCTAACAAGTTCCTAGTGAGAAGGAGGCAATGTTTGGCTGTTACTGCACAAGCAGAACAACGGAGTGAGTGCCAGTTCTGATGACCAGAAGCAGGTGAGCTCTGCGCTCAGAGTCCCATGTGGTACATTTTATAAGGCAGTAAATGAATTCTGTCTTTTCTGAGACTGGTCGTATAGAATCAGAGTTCCTCAGCTCTGGCAGGGCCTGTAGAGCTCCTCTATACCAACTCGGGCAGCTCAGAGGACAAACAAACGTCTGAAGTGCAGGGACCCTCCCGCTGTAACTCTGCCATCTAGTCCCACCCGAAATGCTTCTCTCTTGAAGTACCTGTCCTCTGTCACCCTGGTTAGTAAACCCAACTGCACATTGGAATTACTTGGGAGTTTTAAAACCTGTTGATGTTTGGGTCCCATCCCCAGAGATTCTTATTTAACTACTGTGGGGTGGGGCCTGGGCATTCAACATTATAAACATGACCCAGGTAATTCTAATGTGCAGCAAAGCTTGAGAGCCACAGCTTCTATTCTTTTCTTGTTTAGATAGTCAACTGATAGATGCTAGAAGGAAATTAAGGAGTTATTTATTCAGTAATCAAAGTGTTAGCTAAGAATGGTATTCCCATTTTAATAGGATTCTTTTTTTCTCTTATACATATTGCAGATTTTCGTTTCAAACTCTGAAAGCAGTATACACTTATTGCTATAGTTCAGACAACTCAGTAACATAATTTTGTATAATCTAAAATTAAAATGATATCTATATCCTTTCCCATATATAATGACAAAAACTTCCTTCTCTATATATCCTATATAGGGATCATGTTGGATTTGGGGTCAGCATAATATTGATTTTCTAAAATAGTCAACATTTAGATTTAATTAATTTTTTCTTTGTTTCTTTGCTCAAGAATGTTTCTCTCTCTTGTGATTTCCCCTTGAGTTCCTCTGTCATTTCACGTACTAGAGCTTTCAGAAATTCTTATAATGAGAGTTGTACAGACTTTATTTGTCTAAAATGCACTTACTTTGATCTTAATTAATATCTCAATGATCATTGAGTCAGTATATAATTCTAGGTTGAAAATTATTTCCTCTCATAACATTGAAGACATTATTCCATTGTCTCTTGTAGCCATTATTTCCAATTAGAAGCTTGTTTATTGTTTCTTTCTCCTTTGCACAGAATCTTTGTTTTCTTTCCTTTCTGGAAGCTTTTATATTGTTTTTCCCTTCATTTTCCAGAATATGTCCAAGGTGGATTTTTTTTCATTCATTCTGCTCAGAAACCTGGTGTGCCCTTTCAATCTAAAAATTCCAGCACTAAGACATTCTCTTATGTTACATCTTTGATTTTTTTCCCCATATATTTTGTCTGTTCTCTCTATGTTGAGCATTTTCTCCATTTTAATTATTGAATTTTTTCTTTCCTGGGATGTTACTTTTCGTATTTGTTAATTTTTGTTCCTTTCTTTTACAATATTTG
>JAQIFY010006515.1:0-10239 GCA_028533085.1 Varecia variegata
TCAGAAGAAATAAAAAAAATATAAAAATGTATGCAAAGAAAGCTCATCTGTCCAAACCAGTCCCTCATCTGCCAAGCCTCTCCTCTACCCTTGTAGTTAAGCATGTTATTAGTTTCTTGTGTAACTTTCCTCAGTTTCTTTACTCATATATTAGCAAATATGAATATGTGTATTCTTGCTCTCCATTGTTTCTTCTTAAGTTTTAATTAGCAAATAGCATACTATACATACTATTCAGCACCTTGCATTGTTTCTTTTAATAATACATCTAGTAGTTCTTTCCAGAATACAAAAAGTGTTCTCATTCTTCTTTACCTAGTATGGTGTTGCATGGATGTACCGGGACTTAGGTTATCAGCCTCATGTTAAGGTTTCCAGTGTTGTGCTGCCATGGAGAATGCTGTAACGAGTAACTTTATGCACGTGTCATTTCACATACGTGCAAGCATATCTGTGGGCTAAATTCCCAGAAATGCAGTTGTTAGAGCTAACAATATCATACGATTAAGGGCCATTTGTAGTTCCTTGTTCTGCGAACTGCCTGAATGCCCATTTTTCCACTGGGGTGTTGGTCTTTTTTTCTGCCTAACTTCTAGAAGGTTTTTTTTTTTTTTTTTTGATGTCAGGAAGTTTAGCCCTTTGTGATGTAAGTTGCTGGTTTTCATAATTTCTTTTTTTTTTTTTTTTGAGACAGAGTCTCACTGTTGCCCAGGCTAGAGTGCCATGGCGTCAGCCTAGCTCACAGCAACCTCAAACTCCTGGCCTCAAGCAATCCTTCTGCCTCAGCCTCCCAAATAGCTAGGACTACAGGCATGTGCCACCATGCCCAGCTAATTTTTTCTATATATATTTTTAGTTGTCCAGATAATTTCTTTCTATTTTTAGTAGAGACTGGGTCTCGCTCTTGCTCAGGCTGGTCTCGAACTCCTGACCTCAAGCGATCCTCCCGCCTTGGCCTCCCGGAGTGCTAGGATTACAGGCATGAGCCACCACGCCTGGCCCCATAATGTTGATAGATATGGCCCAATGACACTGCATGGAGATTGTACCAATTTGCAGTGTGTGGAAGTGTCCATGTCCTCATCGCCACCGACATTGTCTTGCTGTGGTTGGGGACTTTTGACAATCCGATAGGGGAGAAATAGTTTTTCAGTTTAGTTTTATTTTACATTTCTCTTATGTGTGAGAAAAAGAGAGTGAATGTCTTTTTATATGATTACGGACCGTGTGTATAGAAGTCCCTTTGTATCTGAGGGAGTTTGGTTCCAGGACCCCCCTCAGATACCAAAATCTGTAGATGCTGAAATCCCTGATATAAAATCGCATGGTATTTGCATATAACCTATGCACATCCTCCTGTATGCTTTAAATTATCTCTACATTATTCATATTACCTAATACGACGTAAATGCTATGTACATGGTTTTTATACTGTAGTGTTTTTTCATTTGTATTTTTTCCAAATATTTTCAATTTTTTTTTCAAATATTTTCAATCTATGGAGGGCCAACTGTAGTTCCTTTTTCTGCGAACCGCCTGTCTGTCCATTTCCCCATGGCGTTTCTGCCTAACTTCTTGGTCTTTTTTTCTGTCCAACTTCTAGGAATTCTTTGTTTCTTTGTACTCTACAGGAGGTTTAGCCCTTTGTGATTTAAGTTGCTGGTTTTCCTTCCAAATTGTCATTTATTTTTTGATTTTGCTCATGCTGGATTGTGTGTGTATGTGTGTGTGTGCATGCACACATCTTTTTAAATTTTTTGTTTTGGCCAAGCAGAAGTTTTAGATTTTTATGTAGTTCGAATTGATCGATCCATCGGTTTCTTTTATGGCTGCTGGAGACTGAGTCGTAGTTAGAAAGGCCTTCCTACTCCGAGGTTCTGTCGGGAGTCTGACATGCTTTTCTCTAGGATTTGAATGGCTTCATTTTATCATGTAAAAATCTTTGATCTGTTTGGACTATTTCCTGGTGTGTAGTGGGAGGTATGGATCCAACTTTATCATTTTCCAGATGGCTGACAAGAGATTTTGTTTTTTTTTAACAGGGAGCTGGTCCAAAACACACCAGAGAACGCTTTCTTCAGGAAAAGGTCGCATGCCTCAGCAGAAGGTGTTGCGAATTATAGTAAGGAGCAGTTTTCTTTAATTAGCAGTTTTCTTTCATTCATTTGTTCAACAGTATTTCTCAAGTACCCACTGTGTGCCACGTACTTTTCTAGATACTGAGGCGAGAAAAAATAGACAAAAGTTCCTGCCCCCAAGGAGCTCACATGCTCTTAGGGGGAAGACGGACAATAAACAAATAAATACTCACTATGTGAGATACGATAGAGAAAAACTGAATGAGGTGTTCCAGTTACTACTGCTGTGCAAGTAATTGGGCCAAAACTTACATGTTCTGTGGGTCAGGGATTGCACAGGGCCTCACATAGGGGCACAGGGTCGGCTTTTCTCTGCCCCATCGTGTCTGGGGCTCAGCTGGAAGACTTGAAGGCAGGTCCCGGGATTCATCAGAAGGCTCGGTCACGCATGCACCTGGTGGTTAGTGGGGGCTGTGGGCCGGGGGCCTGGATTCCTCTCCATGTGGACCCCCCGTCGTGGTCTCTGTGTGTGGGCTAGTTTGGGCTCCAGTGACATTGTAGGTTATGAGGGAGAATGTCCTAAGTGGGAGAATCAGGCAGAGCCCATGTCATCACAGATTAAGAGCTGGCCTCTGGAGTCCTGCGGTGTCACTTCTGCCAGTTTACTTGTTAGAAGTGAGTTAGTGAGGCTGGTCTGTGTTCAAGAGGGGGCAAGTAAGACTCTCTTGGTGGGAGGAGTGGTTCTAGAAGAGCTTATGGACCATACGTATCTCCATGGCCATTTTTAGAAAACGCAATTTGCCACATAAGGCAAAGAGGGCTGGGAGGAGGTGGAGGTGATACTGGTGGAGATTGGTGTCATTTTATATCAGGGACCTGTGACCAGACAAAAGTAAGGAAGGAGCCTATGGTTACCTGGGGAAGTGTTCTGGGCAGAGGGAACAGCAAAGGCCAAGGCCATGTGGAAGGAGGAGTGTGCCTGGCTTGTTTGAGGAGCATGAGGACTAGTGTAGCTCATGTGGAGAGAGAGGAGACAAGGAGCGTGTGGACAAGGCCAGAGAGGTCATGGGGAGCAGATCGCTGCTGGGGGCGATTGTAAAGACTTTGGCTTTTCTTCTGAACGAACTGTGAAACCATGGAAACCATGGAGGGTTCTGAGCGGTAGTAACACTCTCTCACTTCTGTTTTAACGGGCGTGCTCTGGCTGCCGTGAACACAGATTTGGGGGTGAGAGGCAAGGCTAGAAGTAGGAAACCAATTAGAAGGCCGCTGCAAAAATAAAGGTAGGACACAATGAATGCTGGGACCAAGATAACAGCGAGAAGGTTGTGAGAAGTGGCCGGATGCTGGGTACGTCTTGTAAAATAGAGCTAACGTGGACTGGATGTGGGTTAATGGGCGGACGTAAATCCTTATTTGTCTGGGGCAGTTCTGGTTTACATAATGAATTAGACGGTCATCCAGGTATGGAGAAAAAGAGAGGAGTCAAGAATGAGTCCAGGCCGGGCGCGGTGGCTCACGCCTGTAATCCTAGCACTCTGGGAGGCCGAGGCGGGTGGATCGCTCGAGCTCAGGAGTTCGAGACCAGCCTGAGCAAGAGTGAGACCCCATCTCTACTAAAAATAGAAAGAAATTATCTGGCCAACTAAAAATATATATAGAAAAAATTAGCCGGGCATGGTGGCGCATGCCTGTAGTCCCAGCTACTTGGGAGGCTGAGGCAGAAGGATTGCTTGAGCCCAGGAGTTTGAGGTTGCTGTGAGCAAGGCTGATGCCACGGCACTCACTCTAGCCTGGGCAACTGAGTAAGACTCTGTCTCAAAAAAAAAAAAAAGAAAAAGAAAGAAAAAAAGAATGAGTCCAAAGGTTTTGCTCTGAGCAACTAGGAGATTGGAGGTGCCATTAACTGAGATGGGACGACCCGGAGGGGAGCTGGGTTGGGGGAGGTGGAAATCCGGAGTACGGCTCGCATCTGTTCAAGTCGCTTATGAGACGTGCCAGGGTGGAGGTGGGAATCTGAGCCTTGCTGGGATGCAGAAGCCAGAGCCACGGGGCTGGATGCCATCGTGCTCCCTGAGGACAGAGCCCTGGGCATGCCAGCGTAGAAGCAGGGGGGTTAGGGAGGAATCAAAGAGGGACAGTAAGAAGGAACTGCCAGTGGGCAAGGAGGGAAGAAGTGGGAGTCAGTAGAGCTCATCTCACCTGGAGGTGTGTTTTCTGTAACAGGGTAGGCGTCTGCTCTCACGGTGCTACTGTCCATTGCTTTGAATGAAAATTTTTCTTAAATATGTGTACTTCCTCATCTTAAACAGAGGACAATGAACATAATTTCGTCTTTTAAAAGTATTGTAAAGCCAGGTGTGGTAGCATATGCCTGCAGTCCCAGCTACTCAGGAGGAGGATTGCCTGTGCCCAGGATTGCAAGACCAGCCTGGGCAACATAGTGAGACCCCATCAATAAAAAAGGAAAAAGAAAAGAAAAAGAAAAAAATAAATAAAAGTGTTGTAATTATAATTACAGATACTGCCCATTGTCAGGTGGTTTGCATGCCTGGCTTGGAGAGCCTGTGAGTCCCAGCTGGGCGGCCCTAGTTGGCTCTGCTCTGAACACCCCCCACCTCCCACGTTTGTATTTTGAGTTTTCTGCCCTCCCCTTGTGGACAGGTGGCATCTTCCTTCTTGTCCTGAGCCCCTCTTCCCTTGATCCAGGTGTTTCCAGTCTACAATTGCTTGATAACTGGCTGATCGAGTGCACCAGGATCATAGGTGAATGAAGGGCTGTCTCATGACCCTTAGTCACTGTTTGGGGTGCTTTCAAGGCTTTTTTCCTTTCTTCTTCATCTTCCCTGAATAATTGCTTACTTTTGGGTAAGCTGAGTGGAACTAAAAAAGTTATTTTGTCATTGAATTAATTCAGTTCAGTTTTCGCTAGGGGCCCCCATGTGCCAAAACAGTGTTAGCGCAAGCTGGGGACAACCGAATGGTTAGTTCACCCACACAGCACATACTCGTTGTGGGCCTTCAGGCAAAACAGACAAAGATCCCTGCCTGTGTCAAGTGTGCATCCTAGAGAGAGAAGGTAGACAACACGTAAGAGGCATCAGTAAAATACCGAGTATGCAGGTGGTGCTAAGTGCTACACAGAGACCCCTGGGTAGAGGCGCTGCCGGAGGGTGCCGGGAGAGGAGGCTGCGGGTGAAATGGGGCCATCTGGGAGACCTTAGTGGGACGCTGAGGGAGGGGACTCCCCAAGCTCAGGATCCAACAGCATTGAGGTCAGGGGGCAATTGTGGGTCAGGGCAGGTCCAATGCTTCCTGCCACACCGAGAATAATGCCCACATCCCTTTCCATGGCTGCAGGCCATGGCAGTCTGGCCCCTGGCTGCCCCCTGACCCGGTGGCTCACTCAGCTCCTGCCACAGTGGCTTCTTTCCTTTCCTCCCCCTTCCCACTGCCCTCAAGGACGTCCCCACCTCAGGGCCTTTGCATGCCCCTCATGCTGCATGGCCCACTCCTTCCCTTTGTTCTGGTCTCTGCTCAACTGTCACCCGGTCAGTGAGGCCTTCTGGGGGGCCGGTCCCCCTTGAGCCAGTGCTCCCCCTTGGGTAGTCTTCTCCCCCGGTGAACCTAAGCTGGCTCCGTGACTTGCATCAACTGACAGAATCTGCCCAAAGTCCAGCTGTGCCCCTACCAGGCCTCAGCCTTGAGACAGCCTGGCAGCTTCTGCCTTTGAATTTTGGGAGCCCTGAGCTGCCATGTAAGAAGTCTGGCTACCCTGCTGGAAAGACCACGTGGAAAGACCATGTGAGAGGCCACGTGGACCGGCCTCATGGACAGGGAAAGGTGCTGAGACTACCTGGAGGGAGGGGCCCCGTTGTCCCAACACCCAGCAGGTCCAGCCTTCCAGCCATCCCTGCCAAGACACCAGACATGGGAATGAGCCACCATGGATGTTCCAGCCCAGGCAAGGCCCAGATGACTGCAGCCCAAGGAAAAATCTGTGTGGAACAAAAGAACCACCTAGCTGAGCCCAAGTTAGTCCACAGAATCCTGAGAGGTAATAAAATGATTGTCAGTTAGTTTTTTGTTTGTTCGTTTGAGATGAGGTCTCACTCTGTCACCCAGGCCGGAGAGCAGTGGCACGATCATTGCTCACCGCAGACTAGAACTCCTGGGCTCAAGCGATGCTCCTACCTCAGCCTCCTGAGTAGCTGGGACTATAGGTGTGCGCCACCATGCCTGGCTAATTTTGGTGTTTTTTTCTGTAGAGATGTGGTCTCCCTCTGTTGCTCAGGCTGGTCTTGAACTTCTGGCCTCCAGCAATCCTCCTGCCTCCACTTCCCAAAGTGAGCCACCATGCCCCGCCAGACCCTGTCTCTACTAACAATAGAACGAAATCATCTGGCCAACTAAAAAGATATAGAAAAAATTAGCCGGGCATGGTGGCGCATGCCTGTAGTCCCAGCTACTCGGGAGGCTGAGGCAGGAGGATCGCTTAAGCCCAGGAGTTTGAGGTTGCTGTGAGCTAGGCTGACGCCACGGCACTCACTCTAGCCCGGGCAACAGAGTGAGACTCTGTCTCAAAAAATAAATAAAAAAAATAAAATTTCCTGACATTTAGATACATATATGCTTATTGTCCACCTTTCCCACTGGGCTATAATCTCCATGAAGTGGGGAATTTTGTTCTGTTTCCTGCTTCATTCCTGGAGCTCAGGATGATGCCTTGCTTAAAATAGGCACGCAATAAATATTTGTAGAATGAATGAATATATAAGTATCTAATCCTATAGGATCAAAATAGCCTTGCTTTTAGAATGATCCTATTCCTCTGAGGAAAAAAACATCCAGTCCCCAGCTCCCAATGAAAGGCGCCCGCTGTTCCCTGAGGTGCATCCTGCCACTGACCTTAGGCATGAAAATCCACACATTTTTGTTGAACTGTTACATGAAAGACTGATTGGAAAAGTGACTGATGAA
This sequence comes from Varecia variegata, assembly GCA_028533085.1. Lineage (NCBI taxonomy): Eukaryota > Metazoa > Chordata > Mammalia > Primates > Lemuridae > Varecia > Varecia variegata. The sequence continues at coordinate 7,059 of JAQIFY010006515.1, forward strand.
CATTTAAAAGTAAACAGCACCTTTAAACACACCCAGTTCTATGTTTGCAGTATGTCCCCGTTCTTGGGGGTGGGGGGGCTTGCCACCCAGTGGCTGGTGCAAGGTCAGCTGGAGGAAGGGTGGAGAACACCCCAGAACTGAGAAGGAGATGATGGGGGGACCCTGACCTAGCTGCTCAGGATCCCTGGGGCCCACCCTCTCCTTCCCCCGCTCATGCCAATTCCCCTACGAGGGGCTGCCTGGGCTTCGGAGTCCCGCCTTCCACGCAAAGGGGCAGATCTGTGTCGCCACCACGTCCGCGCAGTTGCTATTTGGGTCCTCTCCTCTGTTCTATCGGCCTGACATTTCCCCAGCCGATTCCAAGCCCAGTGTACCATTTTAGCTGACGTGGGTGTTTCGTGGGGACAGCAGATGGGTGGAATGACAAATAGCAGGATGGTGGGGACGGCTGAGAAGTGCTTTTTCCTGTGTCGGAACGGGTGTCTGTGCACGTGCTCCGAAGTCGTCTAGACACGCTGTGGAGGCAGCAGCACGTGCGAGGGTCCCGCCGGCGCCGACTTCCATTTCTTTCTTCGCTGCTAAGCAAACCCATCCATGCAGCCCGTCGGCTGGCTCCCCCAGAAGCAGACCCGGAGGCTTCATTTTTGTTTTATTTTGCCCCCAGGAGGCATGAGGAGGTAGTGGGGAAGTGAAACAGGGAAGGGAAGAAAGACAAAACCGGGTGGCTGGTGAGCAGGTGACAGCTGTGGGCTCCTGGGGTGCACTGGATCCCTCTTGGCGACTGGGCAGAACATGCCCCGGGGCTGTCCTGTGCTGCGCTAGTCATCCACTGACTCCGGTTTTTCGTGGTTAAGGATTGCCCCAGGCTGTTAACTCCATGGGACTTTGGTCTGCTGACCTGCACCCAGACAGAACTTTCAGGCAGAAATTCTCAGGTTCGTAGTAAGAAGCCATCATTTGGAACAGCGACTGCTAAAGGAATGGTCGTTTGCAACACTAACCTGTGCGTCCGCCGCACGCCAGGAGCTGAGGCAGCGCTGGGGCAGAGGAAAGAAAGCTGGAGCCTTGCTCGGAGTCTAGGAGGGAGGTGGATGTACGAATAGTTGTGCAGCCCGCGGGCAGAGGCCGCGTCAAACGCAACGGGAGGCACAGGGACCGCTGAGGGTTCCTAGGAAGCTTCTCAGAGCAGGGACCATGAGCCAGGTCTTGGGAGCCAGGGTTACATCTGTGTAGTTGGTTACACATGTGTAGTTAACAGTTCCCAGAGTCTCCCCACGCATATGGTGGCTGCCTTCGGCGATGTGGGACGGCTGGGACTCCTTGTCAGGGAGAGGCGCTTGGAATCCCTAACTAGGGAGCTGTTCCCTGGACATTCGGGAAGAAAGCTACATCGGAAGTGGGGCGGAGGCCTCTCAGTCAGTGCCACGTCTTCAGGTGACACCTGAGCTGCCATGCTGGGAGCGAGGGTCAGCTGATAGCCCTGGTGACAAACCAGAGGTCCTGGCACTGGAAGGTGGGTGGAGAGGCCGCCAGTCCTCTCCTTGCTGGGGTCCTGCAGCTGGCTGTCTCCTTGATGTCAGCATCATCACTGTGATTGGTTCCGTGATGCCACCTTCCTCTACAGCTCACCTGTCCGTGCCTCGCCTCAGGGAATACCCTTACACTCTGCTCTGTTATTCAGTGTTGTACAGACTAGCAGCATTGTGACATACGGGCTCACAGTTGGTTCTTGCAGCGCCTCTGTGAGCCAGGTGAGATGTCAGTAACCGCAGTTGTCAATGGAGGAAACTGAGGCCTCCACGTGTCAGTGGGATGGGCCACGTGGGATGGGCCCAGGGCTGCTCAGATAGGAAGCAGCAGGCCCCGAGGTACCACGTCATCGCCCCCTGTCCCGTGTGTGTCCCACTCTTCATGAGGGTGGGAATTTTTACACAGGCAATTTTCTCCCTCTTGTTTCTGGTACAGTTTCAGCATTTCCTAAACAACTTGGATAATTTTATGTACTGTGCTGTGCCGCTCTGAATAACACTGGAGCACGCAGTGAAAAAGCCCATCCTTTTTCTGTCTTTCGGATTATATTGAGAAGACAACCTCTGTAGGTGATAGCCTTTGTCACCTGTCTTTCGCTGAAATACCCTCTTTTTATTGTATTTATTTTATGGTTACCTTCTATTTAGGGCAAATAATAGCCATTTCCCATTATAGTAGTGAGATAAGCTTACTTTGGAAACCAATTGCTTTAAATAAGAAGACTCAACCTGTTTAATGAAAAATATTGTATAAATAACAATGTAGGCCAGGTGTGGTGGCTCACGCCCGTAATCCCAGCACTCTGAGAGGCTGAGGTGGGAGGATCCTTTGAGCTCAGGAGCTCAAGACCAGCCTGAGCAAGACTGAGACCCCGTCTCTACAAAAAATAGAAAAATTAGCCGGGTGTGGTGATGTGAGCCTGTAGTCCCAGCTATTCAGCAGGTTGAGGCAGAAGAATCCCGTGTGCCCAGGAGTTTGAGGTTGCAGTGAGCTATGATGATGCCATTGTACTCTAGCCTGGGAGACAGAGCGAGACTGTGTCTTAAAAAAACAAACAAACAAATCTAAGTGGTCCTCAGATATGACAAAAACAAAGATTTTTTTGTGGCACACTTATCCAATAGGGATTAAAGGTTTTTGTTATTATGATAACAAAACAGCTACTATTGAGTATCTGTTATGTGCCAAGGACTTTAAATTTATTTCTAGCCTTTATAAAAACCCTACGAATACCAAATTTTACTAATCCATTCATGAATTGATGGACATTTGGGTTGTTTCCACATCTTAGCAATTGTGAATTGTGCTGCTATAAACATTCGGGTGCAGGTGTCTTTATTATAGAATGACTTTTGTTCTTCTGGGTAGATGCCCAATAATGGGATTGCTGGATCGAATGGAAGGTCTACTGGAATCTGTTTAAGGAATCTCCATATTGCTTTCCACAGGGGTTGCACTAGTTTACAGTCCCACCAGCAGTGTATGAGTGTTCCTGTCTCTCCGCATCCACGCCAACATGTATTGATTTGGGACTTTTTGATAAAGGCCATTCTCACTGGAGTTAAGTGATATCTCATTGTGGTTTTGATTTGCATTTCCCTGATGATTAGAGATGTTGAACATTTTTTCATATGTTTGTTAGCCATTCTTA
>JAQIFY010006516.1:0-10239 GCA_028533085.1 Varecia variegata
GTGAGCTAGGCTGACGCCACGGCACTCACTCTAGCCTGGGCAACAGAGTGAGACTGTCTCAAAAAAAAAAAACTACAATAATTCCTGTGTGGCACTGGTGCACACATAGACAGACAGCTCAATAGATCATAAAGTTCAGAAAGAGACTCAATTTATAGGAATTTAGTATATGATAAAGACATTTCAAATCTGTGGCAAAATAGGCAGGTTACTTAGAAAATGGGTATCTATTTTGGAAAAATTTATATTCCTACCTCATACCTTACACCAAGATAAGTTACAGATAGAGTGATATTTAAATGTTAAGAAGTAAAACCAGAAAGTATGAGAACAAACTTTGAGAAATTTTAAAAATATATTTTAAGAGTGGGAATCTATTAATTATAACGCCATACCCAGAAGTCATAAAAGAGAAGATCCATCAATTTGACTACAAAACCCCCAAATTTGTACATGGCTAAAACTACTAAATAAAATAAAAAAGACAAATGATGAACTGGGAAACATTTTTGGTACTTTAATAGACAAAATATAATTTCTTTAATATACACAGAGTTTCTGTTCTAAGGCCTTGGAGACCAGCGGTGAATGACTGCCGTGTGCCAGGCAGGTGACAGCTTAGAAGACAGAAGAGTATTTCTCTATGCTGGAAGGCTGGGCCTGAAAATGAGGGGTCAAGGGAAAAGAGCTGGGAAGGAAAGGAATGTTTTTTGGTAGCAGGGAGAAAAGGATAGGGGTTTCTGCAGCAAGGTTGGTCTGTTCTAACTAGCTCCGGTGGGAGAGCTGTAGGCTGAGGCAGAACAGAAGGTGAGGGGCTGGGGAAGAAGACAGAAAGAATTATTTTGAGAAAAGAGATCTGGATGAAAAGTAAAATTGACATCCTTTCTTTTTCTTCTTCTTTTTTCTTTTTACCTCTTCTCCGAACTCTTTAATTTTGTTTTTTCTTTTTATTGCCCAAATTCCATTCTCTCCTTTCCCTCTATCCTCTTGCTTTGTTTTTACATCTATGTTTATCTTCCTTCTCTCCTTCCTAACCTTAAATGATCATTATATAGGATCTAGTATATCTAAAATTACTCTTGCACATATTGAGTCAGATTTTATTTCTCTGGTCTCAATTTCAAAAGCACGTGAACTGAATTTTTATATTTCACTCTTTTGATAAAACAATGAAATATTAATTTAAGATTTTTTTGGTTGAATATGATCATTGATTACTTTCCTATGAAATTAATAAAATTTATTAATAAAAGGGTTCTCACTACTGCTGTAAAGTATTATAAAAATATACAGAGCTAGGAAAATGGTACCAAAGGAATATTTCTTTAAAAGCTTCTTGAAGATTTCTCTCTTAAAGATCTGCTTAATGTATTTATGTTACCCAAGTAAATTCAAGGAGAGAAAGAAAAAATTAATTTAATTAAGGGCCCTTTTAAAAAACCTGTTTCAAGTTCGTGAGTGTAAAGTTGTACAATCGAACACTGTTTAGAAAGCATGAGTTTTTATTTTTTGGATAGAATGCCTCCCTATTAAACACATATGAGCTACTATTCTTTACAAAATAATTCTCTGAGTATCAACAAACCTCACTTAATTACTAACATCAAAACTAATATGCAATTGCCCACAATTAAACTGAGTGAAGAGGGTCAGAAAGAAAGCATTCAGAGATAAAACAAACATTTTATATGTTAATTTTGTAAAATACATGTAACTAACCCTGAAGTTACAAAAGGTACAAAAATCAAATGTTATATAATTATCTACTATAGCCATACTTGACTAAGGAATAAAAACTGCCTAAGAGTGAGCTTCTTTTCAAAATTACAATTGTTTTCCTTAAATAGTAGAATTTTATATATTCAGTCACAAACTAGATGTCAAAGGCAAGACTTCTCTGGTCATTAGCTACACAGAAGATAAATAAGCACAAATTCATGTGTTTGAATTCCTAGGGCCTTTCATAAATAAACTCCTACACGCTTACATTGCCTGAAATTATAAGGTGCGTTCTGAGGGAGTTCAAACATTGAGATGTGAGACCACAAAATGAAGTGAAGCAGTTCTCCCCACACAAACCGAACTGTGAATGAGGTCCTATGATATGTGCATGTGGGCAAAACTTGGAGCAGGTTACTAAATAATGAAATGCTGTTAAATTTTTTTAAGCTACTAAATAAAGAATTCTCTTTCTTTATAGCAGACATCCTTCATTGCAAACAGAATTCCATTATGCAAGATACCCTAGAGTACCAAAAAGCCAGGTAGAGAAACTTCTAAGAAATAAATATCTTTGATACTTTAAAAATGATTATTACATAAAAAGTCAAAGAAAAACAAATAAGAAAAAAAGTTAATCAAATAAGTGAATATAGAATTAAGAGAGGATAATAGTTCTTTGATTGCCTAACTAAGGCTACCTATACTTGTGCTGTGAAGGGAAAAAGTTCTATTATTATAGATTCTCCCACAAAGCAAAATATCATTAGTACATTTAAAAAATTTCCAGATTCATCCAGGGTCTATTCCTTAAAAAAAACATTCCAGAAAGCTTTGTTGCAAATTCACCGCTTGTTCAAGATCTTTCTTTCTCAAGGCATGTGAGCTTGTGAAGTAGATGCTAGCCCTTGGTAAGGTCCCTCAGCTTCACTGTTCTTGTGGAGACCTAAGCAGACCCTGAAAGAGGCAAGAGTGTTGAGGAAGGCACACAAAAAAGAACCTTCCAAAGCAATTTGGTGCCATATGCTGTGTGCTTTTAAGTGTTGTTGAATAAACGATAAAACTTTTCGATGATGTGCCTTCAAAGGGAACCTCAAAGAGCAGGTATTTCTTGCCCCCTTTTCAAATTATAGTTTTTCCTGCTGAAAAAAACTCCAGAAGCATCTGCTGCAACTGTGTCATTCTGCAAATGAAGAACCTGAGATTCAGAAAAGTTCAGCAACTCACACAGGGTCTGACTGGTAGCAGAGCTTGCAGCTAGAATTCCAGTCCCCCAAAACATAGCATGCTCATGAATCAACAGAATCGTCCATACTACCCAAAGTGATTTACAGATTCAATGTAATCTCCATCAAAACACTAACATCATATTTCACAGATCAGGAAAAAATAATTCTACACTTTGTTTGGAATCAGAAAAGAGCCTGAATAGCCAAAGAAATCTTAAGCAAAGAGAACAAATCTGGAGGCATCATATTATCAGACTTCAAACTATACTACAAGGCTACAGAAACCAAAACAGCATGGTACTGGCACCAAAATAGAGGCAAAGACCAATGGAGCAGAACAGAGAACCCATATATAAAATTGTCCACATACAGCCAACTAATCTTTGAAAAAGCAGACAAAAATATACACTGGGGAAAAGAAGCCCTATTCAATAAATGGTGCTGGGAAAGTTGGATAGCCACATGCAGAAGATTGAAACAGAATCCGTATCTCTCACAACTCACAAAAATTAATTCAAAATGGATAAATGACTTTAAGGCATGAAACCATAAGAATTCTAGAAGAAAATGTAGGAAAAACTCTCCTAGATATCAACCTAGGCAAAGAAATTATGAAAAAGACCTCAATGGCAACCACAGCAATAACAAAAATAAATAAATAAATAAATAAATAAATGGGACTTGATTAAATTAAAAAGCTTCTATACAGCTAAGGAAATAATCAACAGAACAAATAGACAACCTACAGAATGGGAGAAAATATTCGCAAGCTATACATCCAATAAAGGGCTACTAACAAGAATCTACAAAGAACTCAAGCAAATCAATAAGAAAAAAACAAACAACCCCATTAAAAAGTGGGCAAAAGACAAGAACAGAAGCTTTTCAAAAGAAGATAGACAAATGGCCAATAAACATGAAAAAATGCTCAATGTCACTAATCATCAGGGAAATGCAAATTAAAACCACAATGAGATATCACCTTACTCCAGTTAGAATGGCTTTTATTAATATTAAAAAGTCCAAAAACAATAGATGCTGGTGTGTATGCAGACAGAAAGGAATGCTTATACATTGTTGGTGGGACTGCAAATTAGTACAACCTCTATGGAAAACAGTATGGCGATATCTCAAAGTACTATTAATAAAAGGAGACCTACCATTCAATCCGGCAATCCTGCTGCTAGGTATTTACCCGAAGGAAAAGAAGTCATTTTACTAAAAAGACACCTATACTGGAATGTTTATTGCAGCACAATTCACAATTGCAAAGATGTGGAATCAACCCAAGCGTCCATCAATTCATGAATGGATGGATTAAAAAAACGTGGTGTATGTAAACTATGGAGTACTACTCAGCCATGAAGAAGGATGATTTAATGCCTTGTGCAATAATTTGGATGGAACTGGAGACCATTATCCTAAGTGAAGTATCTAAAGAATGGAAAAACAAACACCACATGTACTTGCTATTAAACTGGAACTAACTGATGAGCACACAAGTACATAGAGGGAAGTAAAACTCAGTGGAAATCAAGTGGGTGGGTGAGGGTGGAGGGAAGAGGGCATGGGCAAAAAACTACATAATGGGTACAATGAACACTATCTGGGTGATGGGCACAATTATAGCCCTGACTTAAGCATTACAAAAGTGATCCATGTAACCAAAAACATTTGTACCCCCATAATATGTTGAAATAAAAAAAATAAAAAATTAAAACACCCCACAAATCCGTATCCAATTCTATTCCAAATATGTTCTCTCTGCCTCCTCTTCACTCACCGCAGATGCAATGTGGCTCTACACAAAAACGTGACCTGGACTATTCTGTCAGCCATAAAAATTGTTAAATTCTACTCACCCCAAATAAATATGGCTTTTTATTAGATTACTTGAATTCTCTCCCTCTCTTTTTCTCATTCCCCTTCTTTTTTATGAGCCCCCCCCCCAATAACAGGAAAAGTAACAGGAATTCCATTTCATGAGAGAGTTACTAATTAGTGAAGTTCTCTCAAAATGTCTGTACATTTAACTTCCAAATACTAAATTGTGTTCTTACTTTAATGGAGGACATGACATAGTTTAGAAAACTTTGAAAAACTAGAAACAGTTAATGACCTAATTACAATAAGTGTTTTCATTTATAAACATTGTATTCTCTACTCCCTAACCTTCAAGAAGGCCATCAATAACTGCCATCCATTCTACAGAACTATCCTTAGAAGAAAGAAATTGTTAATGAATGCTTAGGTGAAATAAATGTCAAAGTAAATAATTTTTATTGCACACATTAACTTCACTGTATAAAGTTATCTTTCTTCAGACTATAGTAAAATAAGAAATTAGATTGTTTTTTTCTTAGTTTAACCAAATATTTATAACATCTCACCTCTAATTCCTCAGCCTGTTCTGCATTCTCTTCTTCGGAGCCACTGGTTTTAGGTAAATAAGTCATTTTTAATCTCAGATAACCTTTAACTCTTGATTTGTGACTGTAGGAAAGAAAATAATTATTCATAAAACTTTAACACTAGAAAGAAAGCATTCATCTAACAAGAGTTATTGAACACCCGCTAGCTACAAGGGGATCTATTAGGGGAGATTCAAAGACATGCTCCAGTACGGAAGATATCTAGAAAAAGGTGTAGGTGGTGGAGAAAAAAGAAACACACACAAATAAATAATTGTTATGCTATAAACAAGATGCTAAGAAAATTTAAGTGAAAGATCAGAGAGAACTTTAAGGAGAAGTTGGCATTTGAGCTGGGGCTAGAAGATTGGGGAGCATTTTGATCTGTGGCAGTGGAGGGAAAGGCATGAGTGGAGAAAAGAGCAAAAACAAGGAAACAGATGGGAAATCTGGGGTGTAATTAAGGAAATGGCAGTAGCTGAGTTTGGCTGGATTATAGGATACGTAAAGGGGAGTGTAGGAAGCAGGAATTGTCCAGATGATGAGATCATGCGAAATAACAGAACTTTTTTAGACTTTGTTTTGCACATGTTGGGAAGCCATTCAGAGTTTTTGGGATAGAGAAAGCCATCCTCAGAGATGTGCTTCAGGGATACTAATCTGACCATACTGTATTAAGTGACAGAAAAGTGGACAGCAAGGCCTGGTAACTATCTGAAACTGCTTCCTTCCTTTGACAGCTGTTTGAATCTGTCACACATCAATTTATCTAACCTATTTTCATATTGTATTGCCTCTTTAAATAATGAAGTGTCTAAGCTAAAGGTTGCTGCCCACTGTAGTAATATGTTAAATCTTTTTAAAAACCTGCCCTTCATAAGCTTCTAATTTAAGGCTTAATTCTATCTATTGCCTCCACCAATTCTAGCATCCTAAGATTTACTTTAAAAATCCTTGCTTGTCCTAACTATCTATATAGATTTTTTTTTTTTTTGGTGATTTTTACAGATGTCAGATATGTAACAATTACCCTTTGTCCTTCCAGAAAAGAGTCCTAATCCATATTCTGTCTTCAAGAGATGACCTACTGTCCACCCCCATGCCTCCCTTAATTTTTTTAGTTCTTCTCTATTTAGTTCTCAGGAATTTGGCAAATTTAGTGTACCCTTTCCTGAGTGGTCAGTAAAATCCCCAATACTTATTTCCAAAGCTACTAACGTGGCTTCTGTCTTCATATTTATAAGGGTGTGAACACTGACTTATTGCTATAAAAGATGGTATAGAAAATATGCTCAGATAATGTCTTGTTCAAAAGTTTCTCTACCATTATATGTTTCATGTCTTTCCAACCAGAAAATAAGCCTGGGGGTTTTGACTTAATGAAGCTCAAACAAAACTAGGATAGTACATTTTCTATCTGCATAAAGTTTTTTCTGCACTTGCAATAATATCCAATGCAGACAGAAGAAATAAATTGTATTTTTTAAAGATAAAGACACTAGAAAGCATTGGACAAACTGAAAAGCAGGCTACTAGAGCAATCAAATAAGAAAAAATATTTATTTAGTTATTCTTGGTAGGGAGATGTCACAATCAGTTTAAAATTAAAGGAAGAAAAGATATTTGCATTCCAGATTTCTATGAAAATTAAATATGTGACTTCTTTTATAGAGAATAAACATTAACGCAGTGAGCACTTTTTTGTTTTGCTATTTATTTTATAAAGAGTAATTTTTAAAAATCATTTTTAAATAAAAAATTTTACTAAGTTCCAATAGTACATTTTCCAAATGCATTTTGTAGTTTAAGAAACAAGCCAAATACGACTGTTTTCACAGATGTCCTTTCTCTGCTTTACTCTGACCTTTTTGACAGTATATCCACACACATGTTTTGACTAGATTTTGTTTGATGATGTGGTACAGAAGATCAAAAGGAGTTTTATTTACAGCTTAAATTTTAAAATTCTGATAAAAATCCAGTAATTCAGTTTAGGAAAATGAAATTTTAAGTATGCTATTTGGGTTTTAAACTCCAGTCTTCTCTCATGTTATTTTCTCTAAATATTTGAGTCTTCTGAAATACTTTTTCCTACTAAAGTATGCAAAATGTAGATAGATTTTTCTGAAATTGAGTTTGTGCATGTCTAAGTCAGATATTGGCTTCAGATGAATTGATGCTTTTGATTTTTTAAAGTACAGTATGACAAAATTATATAAGCTTCAAGATATAAAATAAATATAAAATAAAGACAAATTTTAGCCTTCTAGTCTGATAACTATTAGGAGCATAAATCTATTCCAAAGGGGTATGATCACTTTTCTGTATTTTCAGAATTTTTTGCAATGTGCATACAGTACCTCTTAATCAGAAATAACAATAAAGCTTTTAAAAAGATAATAATATAATATTTAGAAGTAGCTTATTTACAAAGGTTTAAACCTGAATTTCCAAAGAGGCTACTGTAAGGTATAGTAAAGAGATAAAAAACTTAATATGCTATTATTTTATACGTACTGACCTTCTTGGGTGAAGAACAAAATCCTTAAATGTATATGGTCTCTCCATTCTTGGATTTTCTGTCTAGAATAAAACAGTGGGTTTTAAAGATATATCTATAACACCAAAGACATGTACTTTTCAAGAATATTCATGAACTATGCTAAGGCATAATTGAAGTTAGAAATGAGAAAAAATTAGCTTTAGTTTATTAAAGGTTACAATTAGTAACTTGACAGTGCTTTCACTTTGCTGCACAATAGGAATTACAGCCAGCATCACGACTCAGTCTAAAACTAGCTGAGCAGGTAGGTTGTGGAGCCAAAAGGAAGGTAGAAGAGAGAAGTGGAAGCACAGTATAGAGTGGTTAGTACATTGGCACCCCAAAAGAAAATGGAATATGTACAAGTCAGCAGGTTGGCTTGGTTAGAGCATAGAGACAATTCTAGGAGAATGAACAAGTAAACCACTTGGAAAGTAAGACTGGATTAAATATATTATTGAAAGCTTATGATCTCTAAAGACTGTAGAAAGCCAATAAATAAAAGACTGATTTAAAAGTATTTTTTCTCTTTTAAAAAGTTCAGTAGTGCTTTGTCTGTTTTCATTATCCTTCTCTGCTGTTTTGCCTCGTTAACTACCCATTCTGTCTTGAAACTTTGTCCTTAAATTCTTGCGACACCGTTTCTTTTCCTGTCTCACTCCTCTGTCTTTTCCTTCTCCCCTGATCCACCCACGCTGACTGGGTTTCACAGCTGGCCCTCTGCTCTCCTCTCTCTTATCTGGACAGCCCAACATTGTCAGAGATTCTGTTGTTACCTGGACAGTGTTTACCCTCAATTGTTCTAGTCCCTTTTCCCTACATAATTCATTTTTATGTATCTGTCACCTGTCTACTTTAAGCCCTCATTTTCCCTATTTTCTATTGAAATTCAATGTGTCCAAAAATAAATTTCTTATATTTCAAAATGTCTTTCTTCCTCACTTTTCCACATGAGATGCCACCCTTATCTTCTAAGTTCAACTTGTATCTTCTTTACTTTTTCTTTATTTTTCCAACCTCCATGTCAGACACTTGATCCAATAATGTTTTATTATGAAATGTTTCCTGAATATGTTTTCCTCCATTGCTATACACATAGTCCAGATTCTCAGTGTTTTACATTTATATTGTTGTAAACTATCTCAGTTTCCTTCTGTGAGCCTAGGCTCTCCCCACTCTGGTTATTCAGCAGAAGATTTCCCAACTGATCTTCCTTGCACAATGCTTTCATAATGCCAACACATTTCAGTGGCTTTCTATTTCTCACTGGGGTTCATGTAAGGAAATCTTAAAGAGCAAATTGAAATGGAAAACTGAGATGCGTTTTTAGAAAATAATATGCTTGAGAAATAAAAGCAGTATATATTTAATAAATCGAATACTTATATTAACTATATTATATATATGTAACTATTTATTAAATTAAAAAGATTAAACACAAAAAGCAAAATAATAGACACCTATACCAACCGGTAATGGATAAAGTGGAACATCCACTTGACCGAGGAAATCATCTCTTGTCTGTAAAAGAAAGAAGACAAAAGAAAATTAGTAATATGCTTAATTCCTTTAGAAGATTTTGATGAGATAGTGCCATCATTCACAAAAAATATGTAAGTGTTTTGTTTAATCCTATGCAGCATCAATGGAAAAAAAAAAGTAATGTGGTACAATTTCTGGTAATGGCAGATTACCACATATCAGATTAATCCTTCAGATAATAATTATATGCTCTGACAAAATATAAAAACAACTATTTTGAAAGCACAATAGAGGGACCAAAAACAAGCAGAAAATGGAGGGAAGTCAATCTTTGAAAAAAGAAATTGCACTAAGTAGGAGTCAGTATGTATCTTTTCCCCTGGCACTAATCCATAGTCCATACTGTGTGGAGCATTTAGAATTTAAGCAGAAATCTGCAAAATCACTGGCTTGAGGAGTCAGAAGACTTAGTTTGGGGATCACAGCATATCTGGCCAGTGAGGAGAAAAATCCTAGAAAGAAAGAAGCCATAAAGGTCCCTCCAAATCTATACAGAAACTCTACCCAAATCCCTAGTTTAACTCTCAATTGCACAAGTGAAAGGCAACAGCTAGAAGGCCAAAAGGATTATGCACAGCATTCAGTTGATGTTCACCGAGGGGGAGATAGAATTTGGAGTTCAGCTAAGTTAACTTACTAGAAAAAAAATCAACACTCTTCAGGGAAAGATAACAAAATTCATGTCTCTGTTATGCACTATGTACATTGCCCAATATACAATGGACAATTATTAGACATGCAAATAAATAGGAAAATATGACCCAGTATCAAGAGAAAAAGTAATTAATAGAAACCA
>JAQIFY010006517.1:0-10238 GCA_028533085.1 Varecia variegata
TTCATAATGAATGGGTGCAGAGTGCACTGTCTGGGGGATGGGCACACTTGTAGTTCTGGTTTGGGCAATGCAAAGGCAATATATGTAACCAAAATGTTTGTACCCCCGTGATATTCTGAAATTTAAACAATAAATAAATATTTAAAAAAAAAGAAAGAAAGAAATGGCAAAAAAAAAAAAATAGAGGTGAAACCTCTGAGAAGTGATTAGGCCATGAGAACTCCACCCTCAGGGGTGGGATCAATGCTGTTACAAAAGGTGAATTTGGCCCCCTTTTGCCTCTTTGTTGTCCTGCCTACTGCCGTGTGAAGACAAAGTGTTCCTCCCCTGCAGAGGACACAGAGTTCAAGGCAATATCTTGGAATCAGAATCACCAAACCTGTTGGTGTCTTGATATTGGACTTCCCAGCCTTTATAATTGTGAGCCAATAACTTTCTGTTCATTGTATAGTACTCAGTCTGTGGTATTCTGATATAGCAGCATAAATGGAGTAAGACAGGATGTAAACAGGAGTTGCACCTTGTGTATCAGTTATTGAATTGCTGTGAAATAAACCACCCCAAAACATAATGGCTTAGATGGAAACACTATGGCACAGAAAGAGGTGTTGCCTGATTCTGAATCTCAAATAGAAGCCGATGAAGATTTTTTTAATAAAACATAATGGCTTAAAACAACTACCATGTGTTAATGCTCATGAGTATACAGGTCAGCTCATGGCTCTGCTGATCTGGGCTGGTGTGGCTGATCTTGGCAGGGCTTACCCATTCCTCTGTGGTCACCTGGTGGTTCAGTGGACTGGCTTGATCTAGGGTGGTCTCACTTACATGTCTAGTGATTGGCTGGCTATTGGTTGGAGTGAGGAGGATGACCAGGTCACACTGTCTCTCATCATACAAGGGGCTAGCCCAGGCTCACTCAAAGAATGACGACAGGTTTCCAAGGGAGCCAGCAGCAGCATGGAAGGCCTTTTAAGGCCCAGGCACAACTGGCATAAGGTCCTTTCTGCTGTGTTCTATTGACCAAAGCAACTCATAAAACCATTCCAGATTCAGGAGGAAAGCGAAGAGACTCTACCCTTTAATAGTAGGAGTTGAAAAGTCACACTGTACAACATATGGATGCAGGGCAGAATGAAATATTGAGGCTATTTTTTTTATTCTTTAGCATGGTCTAGAAAGTAAAATGCCATATCCCTGCACCTTATTGAATTTTGTGAACCCTGCCTAAGAATTAGTTTTTCCCTGAGAATCACCTGGATCTGCCTTAATATGCATGCATCATGATCTCTAACGCAACATTGTGAATTAGGAAAAAAACTGTGTTAAAAAAGGGGGTAGTGTTGCAGAAGAATTTCTCAGATTCTTTAATGTGTTAGTGTGACTGTGAATGGCTTTTGCATTTCCCAATCTTATTTTATCTTTTTTCATGAGGTCACATGTGTTCCAAGGAATGGTTTATGGGAAATGCTGTTTCAGGATGTGTTTGTAATCTTGGACACTCAGCTATGAAGTGCAAGCTGTGGCAAGCATCAACCTTCTAGAACAAGGGGATAGTGCAAAAAAAGAAGAACAAAAGTAAAGGAGGGGCATTTTCATTCCTGGAACTTACTCGAGCTTTCCTGGTAAGGGTGGTTCCCAGAAATGTATGCCTCTGTATGGTGTCATAGAGTCCTCATCACTGGAAGGGTCCTTACAGGATCCTAATGAGAAATCTCAGAACCTACACTCCCACATGGTTTGCCCAATGCCACACTGCTAGTAAATTAATTTATGCAGTGCTCAACAAAAGGGTTTTTTTTTTTATTTCTTTCTTAGTATAAAAGCAACATTTTTGGTATTAGCAATTAAGCTAACTTAGTGGTAAGGATGTTCCTAACTATCTTTATGACATTGAACAAATGATTTGATCATTCTGGCTTCAGTTCCTTTATTAGCAAATGAAGGGACTAAGCTAATAAAGTTATTGCTATAAAAGATATTTATTCATCACTTACTGTAAATTACCAAGCAGTTTCAAACACTAAATCATTCAAGAAATGTTGTACTCCTGCAACGTGCTAGCAGCTTTTCCAGGAACTGGTCTGCAGGGAAGGCCTCTGTTCCTATGGACAATCCCCCTTGGGACTCTCCACGCCATACGAAGAGCCCAATCTCCATGCTGTAAGAAGCCCAATCCACATGGGGAGGCCCCATGTAGGTGTTCTGGTTGATAGTTACAGTTGAGCCCAGCCTTTCAGATGTCCTAGCCCAGACACCAAATATGAGAGTGTAGCCTCTAGATGATTCTAGCCCCCAGCCATTCGAGTCACCCCAGCTGTTTGAGTTTTCCTAGCTGAGGCCCTAGATATCACAGAACAGAGATAAACCAACCCTGCTCTGCTCTGTCCAAGTTCCTGACCCAGTGAGTCCTTGGACATAATGAAATAGTCATGGTTTTACACTAATAAGTTTGGTTGGAGTGGTTTATTACTCAGAGATAGACAGCTGGAACAGTGTAAAATGATTCCACTAGACATCCAAGCAGATGTGAGTAGGTTGTTGAGTATTTAAGTCTGGATTTTTAGGCAATAGTGATGCAGATTTGAGGGTCTCAATATGGTTCAAAGTGGGAGCAACCAGGAAGAGGAAGTCAAGGGGTTCCAGTACTCAGCAGAGAACTCTCATAGTTAGAGGTCTAGCAGAGGGGAAGGATTGGCAGAGACTTATGAACATGGAAATCACACATCCTGGCTTGCCCAGGGCAGGTCTTATGTTTGTTGGTTTACTTTTTTAACAATGTATTATTATTACTAATAGTTTCATTAAAATGAGCAGGGATAGCTATGGAAGACTCCCAATTTGTACTCCTGTCTGCTGTTGTAGTAGCATCTCGTAGTGTGTAGACACAAATGAAAATTCACACTTTAACAGATAGTTACATCTGAAAGTTAACCAGTGATAAATAACCCAACACTCTCTTCCCAACTTGTTCTAGAATATATATAATACTCCCTTTCTAGGCAGTATGCAGTGGGCTTCTAATAAAGTGCATAAACACACAACCGATCAGAGCCAGCTAACTGGCCTCCGTGGTGGTGAGACACATATTTGCTGCTGCTGCTCCTGTCACTCGCTTGTCCGTGACCTCTGCTGTGGCCTGTGAGATTCCCAAGGCCTCAGGGCTGCCACTTGATGAAGTCAGAGGGGAGCATGTGAAATGGGAAGTAGGGGACAAACAGTCCTGCCTATAGGGATAGTCAGAAGGCTCTTACTATACTGGGAAACTGTTTTGCAGGATGATCTGTAGCTATTTATTTTTCCATTGTTTGGCTAAACTTTTAAATTTTTATACTAAATCCTTATAGCAGCAATGGGCTCAAAAGATGAACGTGCATGTTTAACAAAAAAGTAACACTTGAATTTGTGTCGACAAAATAAGGTGATAAGAATGTAACTTGAGCAATATACTTTTTTTTTTTTTTTTGCCAGTATATGCCATCCACCATGGGGCCACAGTAATATCAATGACCACATGAAAGCTAGAAGACAAAAGTAGATATTGTTGCTGAGGAAGCTCCAGTATCTACTTCCAGAGCTAGCAGTTATTTGAAGAAGGCAGTCCTTTTATTTATTTATTTACTTATCTATTTATTTATTACCAGTCTAGCAAACAGCGAGAAGGGATTTCTGCTAAAAATTACATCACACATGAAGCTGCAGAAGATGTGTTTACGTCTCACTTTGTGAAGCGTGGCTTTTCCTATGGACCAAATGGCTGCTTTTCTAAATTTACTGCATTCATTCTTTAAACATCTTTACTGAGGTATAATCGGCATACAATAAGCTGCACATATTTATAGTGTACAATTTGATGAGTTTTGACTTACGTATATATCCCTAAAACTATCTTCACGATCAAGATAAAGAGTATGTCTCCCCCACGGTCCACACGTGCCCCTTGTGGAGCTCAGGCTTTGCCTGTTGGACTCACTTTGTGGTGATTTGTGTGAACAACTGAGAGAAGTTCATGCTTAATCATTGTATTCTTCACTACCACACAGTCACAATAAAACAAAATTCCAGCTTTACCTGATGTCCCTGTGAAACAATTAAAAGTATGAATTTATTAAATCTTGGCCTTTGAGCATATGCCTTTTCAACTTTGTGTGTGATAAAATAGGGAGTCTGCACAAAGCATCTCTGCTGCATCCCCGAGGGTGATGGTTGCCTTGAGGAAAAAGCACCTGGTGATCGAGTTGTGAGTTAAACTACCTGCTGTTTTCTGGAACACCACCATTTTTACTTGAAATAATGAAAGATAGATAAATATGGTTATTTATTTAGACTTGCATATTTGGCAGGCATTTTCTTGAAAAGAAATGAAATGGGCTTGTCCTGCGAAGGAAAGCTACGTAACTGTATTTGTTGCCAAAGATAAAAGTTTTAGCTTTCAAATGAAAATTAAAATTTTGGCAAACTCCTATCTGTCGTCGTGATCTGGACAGTTTCCAATATTTAAAAATATTTCTGATGAAATCAGTGATGATTTTAACAAATGTGATTCTTTAAAATATTATATAAAGAAATGTGTCGACATTTGGAAGATCTTCATACCTCGATGAACCACTATTTTCTTAATGACCAATGCATAATGTTAGAAAATTATGCATGAGTAAAACAACTATTCAAAGTGCAAGGCAGACTGATGGATTTTAATGCAACAAAGTTTATAAATATGATTTCAGATTTCATATTGTTATTAATTTAAGAAATTACCTCATCGAATTTTGATGTGGTTATCAAAGAAGAATATCCTCGATTATCCAAAAGGTTATCAAAAATTCTCCGCCCTTTTCTGCATACATATGTGTGTTTGGATTTTCTTCACATGCTTCCACTAAACAAAAACCATAATGCAACAGATCAAATACAGAAGCAGATATAAGAACCCAGCTTTCTTCTATTAAGCCAGACATAAAAGAGATTTACGAAAGTATAAACATTCTGGGTCTTCAATGATACTTAAGAGTATAAAATGATCCTGAGACCAAAAATGCAAGAACCTCTATGGTTTAAATCCAGGTACATTTTATTTTATTTGAGTCTCACAAAAATCCTAAGAGATAGACTTTTATCATCCCCGTTTTTCAGATGTGATGAGACTCACAGAGAGGTTAAAACACTTCCCCGATGATTCATTTTTTAGACTCTAATGCCAAAATACTTGGATTTCCAGAATTCATGTTAAAGTCCCATTAGTTTCATCCGGGATGATGACAAGGGAAGGACACAGACTCAAAGTTTGGCAGTGCATCGTCTTGGCCATCCTACCACCCATTTCTGAAGGAAATTTACTGAAGAAGAGTTAGGTACTTCATGGGAGACAAAGCCCAGTTTCCCTGGCTGCTAGGAGCCAGGACTGACTGGTCCAGGGGCTCACCTTCCCCACCTGGGACTGGCAGGGACAGATAATCACAGCAGCTCCCCAGCAAGGGAACCCAGCGTGGCTCAGCTCTCCTCAAGCCTCCCTCTCTGGCTGTCATCCTCTCCCTTCCTCAGCAGTGTGACAATCCTCAGCCAAAGCCCTGCAGCTGCCCACCTCCTGCCACTCCCTCACCAGCTCCTCCCGGACCCTTCACTCCCCCAGCCGGACCTGCCTCTGCGGAATTTCCCATCAGTGGACTCTGGCTCGGTCCTCTGGGTGAGAGGCTTCTCTGCGGACGCGTTCCACATCCTTTTCATCTTACCTGGGACGTGATTTCCCCTCTTGATGCCATTTGCCTCCGTCTCAAGCACGGAGTGTGCCTTCTTGAGTACCCGGGACCTTGGGCTGGGAAGAGGGGCCAAGAGGAACCCGGCTTCACGTGCCGGAGCCAGCGCCAGCCTCCTTTCCTCCTCCACTCACCGCCCCCGTGGCGAGGAGGCGCCCTCCCACCCTGGGCACTGCGTCACGTGACTGCCAGACCACCCCCGTGTTCTTCTGAGGTCTCTCTCCAAGTTTCTTCTGCACCCCTTATCATCCCCCTTTCCTAGGCAATTTCACTTAACTTATTTTGTTAGCTTTTTTTTTTAGTATCTTAATAAGTAGAAACGTGGCAATGAACAAGACTGTACCATTCTTGCCTTCATGAAGCCTATCATCTACTTCAGTGTCTATATTCATATTCATTACCCATCCAGACAACTTGCCCAAAGCCATTTAATAGAATATTTTTTTTAAAGATTTAATTAAAAAGCATACATTCCTTTCAGTAATTGTTTGCATTTATTGCAACACACGTATTTGGAACATTTATATACTCACATAGAGACTGTATATTCCCTTGCCTGGCTTCTGTGGCTCTTTGATCATTTTACTGTTTGTAGCACTTTCATTACTATGCAATATTTCATGTATGCATCTACTCCTAGAGCACACTCTGAACGTCTTGAGGGCAAGAACCATGTCCAACTCACCTTTTCTTTCCCACCTTTGCCTAGCGCTGGTAGTTGCTCAGTATGTCTAGAATGACTGACGTCCCTTTCTGATCGATAGAATAATGTGTTTTATGGATTATGGTTCATAAAATTATATAAATGAAAGACATGGCTGTTATTAATGTTGTGCTGTTTCTTTGATAACAGGATGTACTTTATTAACTGTTTTTGCAACTGAAGTTCTTTCTTTCTCTTATGTACAAAAGCAGAGAATCTGCTTTGTACAAAAGCTGAGGGTTGTTTCAACTATTCTTAGAAAGTTAGAATTGGCTCCAATGATGCTGGCTGTAGATGCCTAATATCTGAGTGGAGGGGGAATTATAGACACAAAGACTTTGGGAAAATTCGTGTTTTAAAGACATGGTATACTCATAGACTTTATGCTACTTTTGTCTCATTGTGCCCCCGCCCCCCCCACCACCACCAAAAAAGGAAACCTTCGAGTTACGCTGAAGAAGCTTATGAATAAAGAAGGGTCTTCAGACAGACAGAAAGCTCTTTTCTGAGCCCCTTACGACAGTCTACCCTTTCCGGCTGGGAAATCTACCTTTCTGGCTGGGAACACAACCCACAGGCTATGTCGGGGAAGTCACTGGAGGGTGTGGTTTCCCCTTGGAGGAAGCATATTTCGCATGCGCCTTGTCCGAGCTAGAAGAGGACAGGGACACGCTGGTGTGCTTGGCTGACTGACACACTTCTCAGTGGAGGGTCTGTCATGCACCTGCCTCCACTTACCCGAGTGTGAGAGCTCCAGTTTAGCCCACTGGCCTCACTACGGGGCTGACCAGAAGACCAGAGACTTGTGATGAGAAAATCGTTTGGTGTGGCTCAGTGTTCGTATGCGTTTGCATGTGTTTCTGCGTTTGCATGTGTTTCTGTGTGTCGAATACGAGTGCTCTGTATCATTGCCAGAGCATCCGGCAAAACACAAACATCTCCTCGGAAAATTATCTCATCTTTAAAGTTTCCCTCATTGTTCACAAAAGCTACATGGGTGCTCACTGATTCCTCACATCTGAAATTTGGGCAGTGGTCTTGGGCTCTTCCCATTAGTCATTCCACACTGGAAATGTCATGATTAACTGAAGACAGATTATACCACCCAAACATCATCATGTGTCTCATTTCTCCTTGTCGGCATTATGGTTAGAATATGAGCAATATGGTGAGAATAAATGGCCTGGCTCCTCCTTGGAGCTGCCACAGACAGCACCAGGCCTTGCCACACTGGGTGAGAGAGGATCATCTGGGCCTTGGGATCAAAGTGTGAAATGAATGACAAGCAGTTTTCAACGGGAGTAAAAATCACCTCTCTCAAACTAAATCACAAAGCTCCAATCAAGGACCTTGATGACAAGTGAAATTAAATAGAACATGAGTGATGAAACACTGTAATATGTTTACGGTGAGCTAGTCCAGACAGCTGATAATTAACTGTTGTCCAAACAGCAGCTTGGCAGTAGATGACTGTAACCAGGACACAGAGCAGTAGTTAGTTAAAAATACTAGTAAGATCTTTGCCTGTTTCGAAGAAGCCTTTCTGCTGGGAGGAGACAATACAGGAAAACGATGGACCCTCCATGTGCACGGGCTGCCTGGAAGTCTGGATTGCGGCCCCTTGTTGGTTTTGTGCTTTCGCATTCCTGTCTGCTGCCGTAATGCTGTTTGTCCTGTGCAGTCCCAAAGCAAATGCCTGGGTGTGTTTTCTCCCTGGGCTACCACCCACAGAACCTACCAAATCTGAAAACAAATAAATGCAGATGCACACAATTTAAGTAAGTTAAAAAACATGTTTTTATTTATCCGCCTAGATTCTTACACTTAAAATAGCTTTGGTTTGAATCCTCCTCAGCCTCCTGTTTTCCGTGAATTTGAAAGCTATTCCACAGAGAAGAAAGATAGCATTTAGAAAAGGAAACAAACTCCTCAAACGCACTTAAATAAAATTCACAAATAAAAAGAAACCAAGGAACTAAACGGAGGCCTTGAAGGTTCCCTGACTACTTGGAGTCTCAGTTTCCTTATCTGTGACATGAGATTGGACCGGATGACCTCTGTGGTCCCTTCAGCAATATTGCTCTGTAAATTGTTATTAGAATAGAATTCAAAGAATGTGTGGAAGCTAAGGCTGAACACATGTAATTTAAACATCATTCAGAAGCAGAAGAAACGATCATACAATAGAGGACTTAATCCAAATGTCTCCCATGATTCTCACAATGTGTAGTAGAGGTGATAGAGCCAACCCTCAGAGAGCCAGAAATCTGTTAGACTTTTCAGTTGATGACACCCTAATAAGCATTGGTCTGTGCCTGACCCCTTCTTTTTTATTTTTTGTCTTCATCCCTGCTATGGTTTGAGAGGATCTTCCAAAATTCATGTTGGAATTTCATTGCCATCATAACAATGTTAAGAGGTGGGGCCTTTAAGAAATGCCTTGGTCATGGGGTCTCCACACTCATGGATGGATTAATGCCTTCACTGCAGGAGGGAGTGAGTTATTTATCATGGGACTGGCTTTGTTATAAAAGCAAGGTCTCTCACACCTGCTCTCTTGTCCTTCCTCCTTCCACCCTTCTGTCATGACATGATCCTCACCAGATGCCAACGCCATGGTCTTAAACTCCCCAGCCTCCAAAACCATGAGGAAAATAAACTTCTTTTCGCTATAAATTTCCCAGTGTATGATATTCTGTTATAGCAGCAGAAAATGGACTAAGACAATCCCCTTCCCCTCCCACCCCATGGGCACCAATTCTCTCTATGTCCTCACAATCGAATTTCCATTTATTTTTGTAAAATGTGTACCCTTGAAAAACATATAGTATTATTATGTTTTTTAAAATTTTATTTAAGATTTACACTAAAATATGTATTTAATCGCTTCTGATCAATTAAATAGGTATTTAATTGCATAGTATTCTGTTGATTGCATGTATGCTCCATTTTATTTATTCATTTCCTTATTGATGGACTTTTGGGTTGCCTTGATTTTCACCCATAACCCTGCAAAGAACATCCGTATACAAGTCTCCTTGGGCATCAGTATGAAAGTCATCACAGGACATGTACTCAGGAATGGAATTGCTGAATCTTAGAGTATGTGCATATTCAAGTGCACTAATCTATATGAGACTGCTCACCAAATGAGTTCAGACATCCACCCTTCGTCTATGACTGTTCCTATTTCCACACATCTTTATATTATTTTACTTTATAATTCTTGACGGTTAATGGAGCAGCTGGTATTTATAGTTTGAATTTTCATCCCTCTGTTACTCTTTAGGTTGAGTATATCTTCTATACTTAACAAACACAATGCCGTGTTCACTGCACAGTTTTCTTTCTCTGGACACACAGGAAGGCTACACTTTATAGCTTCCCTTGCAGTTAAGTTGTGGCCATGTGAATGAATCCTGGTTAGTGGAATATGAGTGGGAATATAATTTTAACTTTTATTATATTCTGGGAGAATCTCAGACCGTTGTAGTCATCCTCACTTCCCCATTTCTCCTATGCTCCCTGCACAATTGGGAGGGGTATGTTTGGGCAGTAGGGATCCATTCTCATTCTTGACTTAAAGAATATACTATCAGCAAACATCACCATCATCCTGACCCAGAGGTTGAAGGATCCCACAGGATAACAATATGGTGCCCTTGTTGTCTCAGCCAAAACTTGACATATGAAGTGTATGGGAAGTGTTCCTATGTGTGAAGGTTTCTTCCAGCTCAGGAAGTCTTTATGGAATTGTGCTAAGATTCAAGGAGGAACAAAAG
>JAQIFY010006518.1:0-10236 GCA_028533085.1 Varecia variegata
ATTTAATCAGGTCTCATTTATTTATTTTTGTTGTTGCTGTGATTGCCTTAGGGGTCTTCTTCATAAATTCTTTACCTAGGCCAATGTCTGTGAGAGTCTTTCCTACATTTTCTTCTAGAATTCTAATAGTTTCACACTTAAGGTTGAAGTCTGTTAACCACCGTGATTTAGTTTTTGTGAGAGGTGAAAGCTGTGGGTCATATTAATGTTTTGCTGTGAATGAATGAGCATAAATATAATAATTTAGGATATTAATAAAATTTATAAGTATATAGTTATTAAGAAATACCATTTAAGTTTTTTTTTTTGCATTTTGTTTCTATTCCTAGGGAACTTTCACATTTTTAGCACTGAATGTTCTGTATCTTGATTTTAAAACCAAAATTCTCCTGTTCCTGGAACCCCATCAATCCTGTGAAAACTGGGATGATTGGCTACATTAGTTACATCCTCATGTACATCCTAACAGCCAAGTCCAGTCAAATTTACTAGAAATAATTGTTCCATGTTTGTTTAAGTCACCTACTCTATACACTGGAATGCTTGTTTTATTTGCTTTAAACTTTCAGGAATTTTAATAACGTTATGACTTAACTGTCCCATTCTCACTTGGACACGATCCACCTATGTTTCACTCTCCATCGTTCCATCTATGCTGCTTTTGTCAAAGTCAAGGTTATCTCTGATTTGTGATATTCAATTCTTAGTTTTCTGTTTGTCAATAGTATTTGAAATTTGAAACAGCTGATTTTTTGTACTCATTGAGAAGCTTTTTCCCCCCAAAATTGGTTTACAGATATCATTTTCCCCTCATTTAATTCTACTACGTTGTCCATTCTCAATTATTCCTCATTTCCTCAATCTCTAAAGTTGAAAACTCCAAAACTCAATCCTTGGATTTCTTCCAGTTCTTGTTTGTGTTAACTCTTTTGTTAATGTCATTCCGCTAATGGCTTTTATATACATTTTATTAATTACTGCCAAATATATATTGCTAGTTTAAACCATTGACCTAATCTACAGGTTTGTATATGCAACTTTCTACTTTGAAATCTCCACTTAGCTGTCTAATAGACAACTCAAACTTAACAGCTGCTGATTCCTGAACTACTCCATCTTCCACATTTCTCCTCATCTCAGTAAGTTTAACATCATTCTTCAAATTGCCCAAGGCAAAGTCCTTGGAGTCATGCTCAACTCATCTGTTTTTGAAATCTACCCATTTAAAGTATATAATTCAAGTTTTTTTCCTTTGTTAATCTAGCTAAAAGTTTATATATTTTGTTAATTTTTTTTCAAACACCAAGATTTTGTTTCATTGATTTTCTCTATCATTTTTCTATTGTCTAGTTCATTAATTTTTACTCTAATCTTTAACATTTTCTTCTTTCTGCTTATTTTTGGTCTTATTTATTTTTTGTTTTTGTACCCGGTATCTTACTCTGTAAGCTTAGGTTATTTATTTGATATCTTTCTTCTTTTAATATAGGCATTTCTTGCTAACTACTGCATTTGCAGCATCCCATAAGTTTTGGTATATTGTATTTTTATTTTCATTCATCTCAGAGTATTTTCTAATTTCCCTTTTGATTTCTTATTTGACCCGGGGATTATTTAGTGTGCTGTTGAATTTTTACATATTTGTGAATTTCCCAATTTTCTTTCTGTTATTGATTTCTAATTTCATTTTGTTGTGGACAGAGAAAATACTTTTTATTGTTTTTATACTTTTAAATTTATTTATGTTTGTTTTATAGTTTGGTATATAATCTTTCTTATAGACTGTTATATGTGCACATTAGAAAAATGTATATTCTGCTGTTGAGTGTGTGGCCTATTGATATTGGATATCTGTTAGGTGTAGTTACTTTACAATATTGTTTGTGTCATGTATTTCCTTGCTCATCTCCTGCTTAGTTGTTTTTGTCCATTATTGAGTGTGTGGTATTAAGGCTCCAGTTGCTATTGTTGAATGTCTATTTCTCTCTTCATGTCTGTGTGTTTTACCATCACATATTTGGGTACACTGTTATTATGTGCATATATGTTTATAATTGTTTTGTCTTCCTGATAAATTGACTTTTTATCATGTTCCTCTTTATGTCTAGTTACACCTCTTTTGTTTGGTTTTAAAGTCTACTTAAATAGTCATGATTTTAGCTTAGTCATTCCAGCTTTCATATGGTGATTATTTTTTCATCCTTTTGCTTTTATTCTAATTGTATCTTTGAATCTAAAATGTGTCACCTGTAGACAGCATAGAGTGCATTTTATTTTTTAAATTCATTCTTAATATTTCTGCCTTAGATTGTTACTTCACTCATATTTAATATTGTTATTGATATAGTTGGATTTACAACTGCCATTTTTCTTTTGTTTTTTATATGTCTCCTATCTTCTTGTTACTCTATTCTCTTTCATCCTTTACTTGTTTTTTTACATTAAGTGGATAGAGTCTAATGTAGCATTTTAATTTCTGTAATAATTTTTTACTACATTATTTTTGAGTGGCTACTCTAGGACTTCCTGTATCTACCTTATCAGACTAGGATTCATATTTATACTAACTTAATTTCTGTACACCCAAAATAGAGCCTCCATCCCATAAAAGTGGGCTGAGCAGAAGAAAGGAGCCCTCTTAGTCATTATTGCCCAGGACTTAGCCTCAGCAACAAGCAACTAGGGAAGAATGAGAAATTCTGACATCCTGCCCCTTCCAAGAAAATAATCCTTCAACTTTTTGAAGGAACACAGAGCCCCATGTTCTTGACTGCACAAGTCTGGAGTGTAGTTTTGGTCTTACTGAGTTAGGAGGGCATTCTCCCAACCATAATGATTTGGGAGAGAAGGAGGAGGCAGATCTTGGTTCAAATACCAAAGACTCACAGTTCTTACTGAATTTCAGTAGATTATTTTGAATATATATTTCTTTTGGTATTGTTTCCTTTTTAAAAAATAATTTCACTTGTTTCACTGTGCTGTAGGTCTACAGAGCCCCTCATGCCATTATGCCAGAAGTACAACTTTTTTACTGTCTTCTAATCTCCTTTTGCACATCTAATATATGAGCTATTCTTTGTCCACTTAAAAATATTAAGAATTTGATCACATGTTCAATTTCTATTGCAGTCGCCTTTGTCCAAACCACTGTCATCTTTTGGCTGGATTTTTGTCAAACCCTTCTAATTGATCTCTTTGCTCATGGACTTAACTTTCTACTTCCTATCTTCAGGGCAGAAAACAGAGTGAGATTTTTCAAGTATAAATTCAAGTATACCATTCCTTTATTTAAAACTTTCCAATGCCTTCTCAACTCACTCTGAGAAAAAAAAAAAAAAAACTATTTCTTTTTAACATGCCTGTAGACTATTATGATACCCTATACCTTACTGACCATCTTACTACTCTTACTATTGATGTATCTTCATTTACACTGATCATTTTGCTGTCTTACAAACAAACTTGGCAGGTGCTCACCTCAGAACCTTTGCAACTGACTGTTTTCACACCTTAGAGCGGACTTTCCGCAGATATCTGTATGATATACTCTCTCACTGTTCTTAAGTCTTTGCTCAAATTTTACCTTCTTAGTAAAGTCTATACTGACGATCCCATTTCAAATTAAAATATCCTCTAAACTTCCCCATCCTTATTCTTTATTTCATTTTTATTCATAGCACTTATAATCTTCTAATAAGTGACAATACATAAATTACTTATTTTGTGTATTGTATTCCTACCCTCATGACAAGGAAAACATTATAGGAGAAAGAATTTATGCTTTTTTTCTTCACTATAATGTATTCAATGCCTAGAGAAGTTATTAAACAGAAGCATTCAACTCATCTTTGTTGAACAAATGGATTATTGATGGCCCCCAATAGCAGATCATCAATTTCATTAGAGCAGATACCATATCATATGCCCAGTGTAATGCCTTGAATTTTGAATAATCCATAAGTCTTCAACAAATTATTTTTGAGTCAATAATAAAATTTTTTTAAATAGTGGCTTGTATTACTATTTCATATTGAATGATTCTCTTCTCACATGTTTTTTGCAAGTACTTTGTTTCTATTATATTCATATCTTACGCTCTTGTGCTTTAAGACATACAATTTAAGATAATTTGTATATCTAAGTGCATGGACCATATAATTCAGCCTCTGAGATCTTTCTAAGAGGACTGCAAGTCAAGGTCATTTCAATTAAATACTTGGACCAGTTGCTAAAAATCCCTGTTTTACCACCTTCTCATCTCTTTCAATGGCTGTGTCACTAGTCCTTTTATTTATTTATTTATTTATTTATTTTCTGTATTGTCCTTATCAGGGCTATTCACACTGGCTCTGCAGTACAGCAAGTGGCTCTACATGGTCTCTTTAAGGAAAGCTCTGTGTTGCAAGAGATGGACTATTTTTTTCTTAAATAGAAAAAGAAATATGCATACATTGTTGTTTGGGTTGGCTCTAAAAACAAAGCAACATGAGTACATAGTTCAAATTCCAAACTCTTTTTTCCACCAAGAAAATTGTTAATTATCAAAAGATGGACACTCAATTTGAGCAAAATCCAAAATATTCTCCAACACAAATTCTTCTATACATACAAGTTATATGTATGAGGTTCTTTCATTCCCTTTTGTTAGTAAAGGTAGAAGGAAGAATCAAACAGAATTTTAAGTTTAAGAGTTGTTCATGCTAAGGGCAAATTCCATTTCCATCTCATAATAGAGACCCATAACAGAATGATGGAAGCCCAGCCGTAAGTGTGGTGGAAAGAAAATCTGTGCATCAAATGAAAGATGATGGGACTCTTTCCTCAGAGTTCCATGAATAAAGATCAAATCTACTTTATTGTTGGTTGGAGGAAAATAAAAACAACCTCAAGTTGAGTGATTTGGGTGTTGCAAGCAGTAGACACTGATAGCTGCCAAAATTTCTATTTATTTTCTGTCAAAAAAAATGTTTAATTTTGATGCCATGTGTTTCTGAGAGATATAAATATTCTTTCAAATATGTGACTCGTATAATTATTTTCTCTTTCCTCTAACATAGCTTTCTAGGAAATTTTAACTCTAGGGGTTGGAAATTACAGAGATTTATAATTTTTTAAACTTTACTTTTTATGCAGACCGAGTATTTGCCAAGCCAACTGTGTTAGTAGACATGATTTCTTGTTTAAGCTGTTCTTGTTGGATAGAATTTCATCAGACAATATGTAAGCAATGTTTTGAGTGTGCTTGGGGAATTCAAGAATCAAATTATGATTTCCTTACCTAATAGTAAAATTTTCAAAGTTTCAAAATCCTTTTCTATCTAAAATGATGTGCTGCCCAGAAACAGCAAAGTGGCCTTAAATGTCTTACAGATTCACAATCATTTACCCATTTTTATGTAATTCATAGTCATGATTATTGAGAAATATAAACATCAGATATAGAAATAAATCCTTTCAGATACAAAGAACATTATTTTTTAAAGATACAAAAGCAGTATTTTGAAAGCCTGGGAATGTTTACTAGGAGTCATTGATGTGATGTGTGCAGGTGACATATGAAGCATGTTATCTTTATAATTCAAGTGAAATTTTACTCCTACCCCCGGCACCTGATATTTCTAGCAAAGAAGTATATTTCAGCTATTAAATGGCTCAAACCTTTGCTTCAAATTATATGTGTAGACATAGCCTTAGCTCAGCTGTGTTTACTACTCCTGTTGCTTTACACTCCTAGGAATTTGATGTTTGATATCGCCATTTGCCCTGGAGAGTTTTTCAGTCTGTTTCCAGGCTTAATGCAGATAAATAATTTCCACACAAACAAGGCCATGAATAGGTTGAGTGCTTCATATTTAATATTGTTAAGATGTATGGTTCCATGAACTAAATGTTTTATTTTCAAATGTCTCACTAAACTAAAAGGACTGTACTAATAATCTGCTTCATCCAATACTTATAATTCTTTAAAAAAAGGTTTATAGCTCTGCTTCATCCTTGCAGAATACATATTTAATGGACAAATTTCTCTTTAAATCAGTATTTTTACACAAAAGGATTGGGTAGCTGAAAAAAATGAAACTTAATTCTCTATACATACTCCATCTATAGCACACCAAAGGAATTTTATTGGAGGCGAAGAAAACTAAGTATAAACTATGCTAGGCAACAGTCATCAAAACTAACTGCTGTAATAGAGAAGTATAGTCTTATTTTATATATAGTGTATTGGGTTGCTCTGGTAGTAATAAACATTGTTAAGTGTGGAAAAACTCTGAAGTGCTTTGACTATTATGTCTAGCATTTATGGCCTAAAAGACACATTTTCCTGCTATTTTCTCCATAGAGCAAATGGTCCATTATCAAGGAATGGTGCCTCAGTTTAAAATCAAGCCAGATTTTAGGGCTCAAATTTGTCTTTGGCTCTGGGTTTAGTGTCCATGATCATGATGTCAGCGCTTCTAATTCCCCAAAGCCTTCCTATTCACTAAAGAAAAGCAACAAGGATTTATATTTATGTTTTTAAATTATGTTACCATTAATATCACTCACAGACTGCTCATTAACTTCTTCAAGCAGTTCAGAAGTTGAAAGCATTAAGATGAGTATATAATGTAATTTTATGTAGAAGATATGCATGAGTTTTATATATTTTAATCAACAACAATGAAGTAATGACATATTTTCCCTTTATAGCAATCTTCTTTTATCCATGGTTTTATTTTCCATGGTTTCAGTTATCCATAGCCAGCTGTGACTCCAAAATATTACATGGAAAATTCTAGAAATTAATAATTCAGAAGTTTTAAATTGTACACTGTTATGAGTGGCATAATGAAATTTCACACCCTCTCACTCCATCCTGCCCAGAAAGTGAATCATCCTTTTGTGCAGAATATCTACGCTGTTTATATAGTCTACCTGCCCATTAATCACTCAGTAGCCACCTTGACTGTCACAGTATTGCATTGCTTGTGTTCAAGTAACCTTTATTTTACTTAATAATGACCCCAAAATACAAGGGTAGTGATGTTGGCAACTCTTAAAGAGAAGACTGAAAGTGCTTCTTTTAAGTGAAAATGTGAAAATTTCTTTCCTTAATGTATGCTTAGGTTGATACATCTTTGGTAAGAATATATCTCTTATCTGCAAAGTTGTAAAGAAGGAAAAAGAAATTTATGCATGGTATCTTTAGGATTTAGTACTTTCCAGAGTTTTAGGCCTTCACTGGAGCTGTTGGAATGTATCCCCTGTGGAAAAGTGGGGTACAGGGTATATCTCAGTATTAACCATTTAACTATTTTACATTTATTTTTATTCATGAAGTATATCCATTACTCAAATGTGTTTCACCATGCTTTTTAAAAAATTATGTACATCTCACAGATTAATACACATGCTGAGGGAGTATGCTGATCATGCATTCCCATTCATGCTTTCCAATGGGGGGATGGACATGGAGTTTATATGCTGTAGTTGCACTTGGTATCACAGTGTTCAATAAAGAGGTGATGCTGGTATTGGCTTTAGAACACTGTTAACAAATATAATTTTT
Source organism: Varecia variegata (assembly GCA_028533085.1). Lineage (NCBI taxonomy): Eukaryota > Metazoa > Chordata > Mammalia > Primates > Lemuridae > Varecia > Varecia variegata. Next base: position 7,553 of record JAQIFY010006518.1, read on the forward strand.
TAAAATATTTAACTCCTAGTTATCAGCCCTTTATTGGATATATAGCATGAAAATATTTTCTCCTATTCTGTAGGTTGTCTATTTGCTATAATGATAGTTTCCTAGGATGTGCAGAAGCTTTTTAATTTGATCAGGTCCCATTTATTTATTTTTGTTGCTGCTGTGATTGCTTTTGGGGTCATCTTCATAAATTCTTTGCCGAGGCCAATGCCTATAAGAGTTTTTCCAACATTTTATTCTACAATTCTTATGGTTTCATGCCTTAGGTTTAAGTCTGTTATCTACCATGAGTTGATTTTGTGAGTGGTGAGAGGTGTGGATCCTATTTCAGTTTTTCACGTGTGGCTAACCAATTTTCCTAGAACCATTTATTGAATAAGGATTCTTTTCTTCAGCATATGTTTTTATCTGCTTTGTCTAAGATAAGATGGCAATAGAAGATGGTTTTATATCTGGGTTCTCTGTTCTGATCCAATGGTCTATGTCTCTGCTGTTGTGCCAGCACCATGCTGTTTTGGCTACCATAGCGTTATAGTATAGCTTGAAGTCTGGTAAATTGATGCCTCCCAATTTGTTCATTTTGCTATATGGAGTCTTCTCTGGTTCCATATGAAGCATAGAATTATTTTTTCTAGATCTGTGAAAAATGACGTTGGTATTTTAAGAGGGATTGCATTGATCTATAGATCACTTTGGGTAGTATAGGCATTTTAAGAATGTTGATTCTGCCGATCCATGAGCAAGGTATATTTTTCCATCTGTTTACATACTCTGGTATTTCCTTCCTCAGTGTCTCGTAGTTCTCCCTGTAGAGATCTTTCACTTCCTTAGTTAAATATGTTCCTAGGTATTTTATTTTCTTTGTTGCTATTGTGAAAAGTGTTGAAATTTTGATTTGGTTCTCAGCTTGACCCTGGTTGGTGTATATGAATGCTACTAATTTCGGTATATTGATTTTATAACCTGAGACTTGGCTGAATTTATTTATCAATTTCAGGAGTCTCTTGGCAGAATCTTTGGGGTTTTCTAGATATAAGATCATATGATCAGCAAAGAGCAATAGTTTGATTTCTTCTGCCCCCATTTGGATACCCTTGATTTTCTTCTCTCGTCTGATTGCTCTGGTAAGGACTTCTAGCACTATGTTGAATACAAGTGATGATAGTGGGCTACTTTGTCTTGTTCCAGTTCTAAGTGGGAATGCTTTTGATTTTTCCCCATTCAGTATGATGTTGGCTGTGGGTTTGTCATATATGGCTTTTATAATTCTGAGTTATGTCCCATCTATGTCTATTTTGTTAAGAGTTCTTATCATAAAAGGGTGCTGACTTTTGTCAAATGCTTTTTCTGCGTCTATTGAGAGTATCATATGGTCTTTATTTTCACTTCTATTTATGTGGTAAATTACATTTATAGATTCGCATATGTTGAGCCATAGCTGTGTCTCTGGGATGAAGCCCATTTGGTCGTGATGGATTATATTTTTGATGAGCAGCTAAATTTGGTTTGCTAGGATTTTATTGAGAAGTTTTGCATTTACATTCATAAGGGATATTGATCTATAGTTTTCTTTTTGTGTTGAGTCCTTTCCTGGCTTAAGTATCAAGGTGATGTTTGCTTTGTAAAGTATGTTGGGGATGAGTCATTCCTTTTCAATGTTATGGAATAATTTCTGCAGTATAGGTAACAGTTCTAGAATCTCTAAAGAACTCAAGCAAATCATCAAGGAAAAAATCAAACAACCCCATTAAAAAGGCAGAAGATATGAAAATAATTTTTTGAAAAGAAGATAGACTAATGGCCAATGGACATATGAAAAAATGCTCAACATCTCTAATAATCAGGGAAATGCAAATTAAAACCACAGTGAGATATCACTTAACTCCAGTGAAAAAGGCTTTTATCAAAAAGTCCCCAAACAATAAATGTTGGCATGGATGCAGAGAGATAGGAGCTCTCATACACTGCTGGTGGGACTGTAAACTAGTACAACCTCTATGGAAAGTATTATGGCGTACCTCAACTAAAAGTAGAACTATCATATGATCCATCAATTCTGCTAATGGGTATTTATTCACCCAAAGGAAAAAAAGACATTCTATAAAAAAGACATCTGCACTCAAATGTTTATACCAGCACAATTCAAATTGCAAAGATGTGGAAACAACCCAAGTGCTCATCAATACATGAGCGGATTAATAAAATGTGGTTTATGTATATCATGGAGTATTACTCAGCCATAAAAAATGGTGAACTAATATCTCTTGTATTAAGCTGATGGAACTGGAACTGAAGACCCTTCATCTAAGTGAAGTATCACAAGAATGGGAAAACAAATACCACATGGACTCACCATTAAACTGGAAATAATCAACACTCATGTGCACATGTGGAAGTAAAAATCAATTGAAATCAAGGAGATGGGAGGGGATTGGAGGCAATGGGTAAATTCATGGGTAATGGGCACCATGCACACTATCTGGATGATGGGCACACTTATAACTTTGCCTCAAATGGTACAAAAGCAATTTATGTGACCAAAACTTTTGTGCCCCTATTATATTCTGAAGGTAAAAAAATTATCACTTGCCAAAGACTCATTTGATACTTCTTAGGCATAATTCTCATGGAAAGGGCCCAGGAATCTGTATTTTCTAGACCTTCCAGGTGATTCTTATAAACAG
>JAQIFY010006519.1:0-10236 GCA_028533085.1 Varecia variegata
TATTTTGAGTACAGAATAAAGACCCTTACAACTTCCACTTTTCCAAATTGGTCAACACACTTGCTTCCCTGGAAATGATCGGCTGTTGTTTTAAGTTAAGATCTTGTTGATCGGCTGTTGTTTTAAAATCTTATTGAATGAAGCAGCAACGTTTTAAACCTTAGAAATACTTATGACTCAAAGAAAAAAAAAGTGTCAAAGATCTGATAGATTGTCATAGAATCTTAGTGATTTTCATCTAATTGATCCTTTTGAAAGCCAACGTTTCTCAGCGTGGTTTTACCCCTCCAAGTCACTTGTATGGAAACCAAATAACAGTGATAGAGACAGCTGGTTCTTTTGTTTTAAAAAATAAAAACATAAAGCCCACCTATAGAATACCTAAAATTATTTGTTCTAAAACAGATGGCAGGTAAAATCTGTTGAAAGAAACATAAACAAATGATTGATGGGGGTTCTCAGAACACTACTGTGTGAGAATAATTCTGTTTGCTGTCTCAGTTGGTGTGGTGAGAGGCTGTGGTGAAACAGCTCTTCCTCTCTGAGAATAGCATGACCTTCTTGTTTAATTCTCACACCTGCTTTGCCAAAGCCAGTTTTTTCCCTCAGTAAAATATAGTGGAAGATCCTCTTCAGGAGTGGAACCCACCGAAAATATGAACAACCAACCAGTAGCTGAGGTTTTGATATGGACCTCGCAACTAGAAAGGTATAATGCATCAGGGAAAGAAAATCTCAAAATGTAATGACCTTTCTTTTGTATTAGATTCTTCTCCTGATTTTTCATTACAGAATTTATTTATTGTCTCTATGAAGTATTGTAAAAATCCTAGCAGCCATTGAACGGTGTTGGTGCAACTTGGGTTTCACTCAAGTCCCCGTGAACACCATGGGCTTCCAGCTCCGGCTCTTGCTCTTGACACTGGAGGTGTGACGAGCAGCTCAAACCTGGCAAGGGCCACACCCAGTTTTTACCTTACGCTCCCCGTGTAACTATCACTCATTTCCAATTTCATTCTGCTGTAGACCCTGTAATAAATTTACTAGGGGTCTTGTGACTCAGGGCTCAAGTACCTGAAATTTGAATCAAGCTCTGAGTTTGGTATCCTGTATTGTTGAAGACTTGCGTAACTTTTTCCTCATTGACCTTAATGCTTGGCATTCAGAGACTAGTATTGACTTGGGAACATCTTGGTCTTGACCTTGAAAGATCTGAGTTGCTGGTCTCCTGGAAACGTTCAGGCCACATGCGGTGCTGATGGCAATAAGCACTCTGAGAGACACTTAGAACAGAATGGGGACCTGGAATTGAGAGAAAATGACAGATGGCAGAGTGGCCTGCTCCTGCCAGGGTTATGGTAAATCTCAGAGTGCGTCCACATTGATGGGATAAAGTGCTGCACAAATGCAGGGTATTATCAAATGTTAGCCATTACCTTGCTAAACCCAGATCACTCCTTTAGTTTCCAAGGGAACTGGGAAATAAAGTACCATTCCACAAGTTCATACTTAGGGCTTAAATCTCATTTAGCAGTATCACTCAAAATCCATTGACTTGAGATTATTATTGAAGCTGCAAAGTGTGCATAGTAATCACCATGAATTCAGACTCTACTAATTGAGGTCATTTACATAGAGTTTGAGTGGAAATTTACTTTTATTTCATCTATACTAGGAAAAAAAAAAGGATGGAGGGTATTAAGTCAGTCAGTAATGTAAAGTAGATTATAAGGGCTGGGTCTACCTTAGTCATCTATGTTTTACAGGAACTTGGAGGTATCTATTTGCATATAAATGTAATTGTATGCTAGTCATAAAAAGTTCTTATATATGTTTTAAAATAATCCCAGTTTAATTACTAGTTGACAATATTTTATTGTACAACTATAACTCAAGCTATTTTCTAGATAATGAGGTGTTTCTATATGTAAATCCTATGTTGATAGTATTTTAAAATAGAAATTGAGGGTCAAAACAACATTCTGCTTTATAAAGAAGAATTTCCATTATATATATAATATAAAGTTTAAAATATTTTATTTAAGAAGCTATAGATGCTTCTAGTGGTAAGCTATATATGCTTTGAAAAGAAGAACTTACCTTAATGGCAATAATTGGGCTATCATTTCTAGGAACCAGAACTTGAGAAGTTTCTGAGTCACAAAGTTAGATATGGTTTAATTTGTAATACAAAGTTTGTCATTTTGTCACATTATCAGACTGTGCCTTGTTATTAACATGGTTCTGATTTAATAGAGTTTCCTTAATTTAAGGTTTAAAACATTAGCAACTATTGTAATAAAAGAGTACATCTAGATTTTGTATTTCAATTTTAAAGTGTTTCCAAAATGTATTTCTTCTTATTAGCTAACATGTTACATATCATGCTTCTTTAAACGTTTACTTCCCTGATGGTGCTTTTGAGTCATTTAAAAATGTTATTTGTGTGATGCTTCAGTTCCAGGTGATGAAATTTCTTTGAAAATAAGACCCTGTTCACATTGTACTTTCTTGTGCTTTTGAAAGAATGAAATAAATACTCATAAAACCATTATTTTGACAGCCAAGGAAGAAAGTTTGAAAATTTGATGTTAATATTCCTTTTCCTGCAGGGCTGAACTACTCCATCTAGCTGGCCGAGCAAATTCCCAGAATGCCCAGCTTCTGAGTGGTGCTTCTAGTATTACTCTGTGGCTGGTATTAAGGAATGGGGGAGGGTGAGGTGGGGAGAGATAGATGGAATTAGGGGTTGGTTCCTGATCTTTACATCTTTGCTCTTAACTTCATTGCCCAACCTAGGAAGCACAGGTCTAACCTTCAAATACTAACACAAATCCTGGCCAAACTGAGAAGTCAGGAGAGTTGGCCTTCTGGTACCTCCCACATGGCTATTTCTTCTGCACTCTGCCATTGAGTGTTAGGCCTTATGTACCCCTGAGTGCTCAAGGATTCTGGGAAGTTCCCCATTCTCTAGTTATATCCCTACCTATGTGTTGTTTTTTTTTTCTAGACTCCCTTTCCCTAAAGAGCTTTTTATCTGTTCATTTATGCTATAAATTTCTATACCCTAAAATAGTAATACAAGGTCTATTCTAGAGTGGTACTGTCCCATAAAACTTTCCCTGGTGATGGAAATGTTCTATGTCTGTGCTCTCCAATGTGGCAGCCACTAGCTAAATATGGTTAATGAGCAGTTGAAATGTGGCTAGTGTGACTGAGAAACTGAAGTTTTCATTATACGTAATTTTAATGAGTACAAATTTAAATAGTCACATGCAGCTAGTGGCTACCATATTGGATAGTAAGGTAGAGATCTGGAGATCTTATCTTAATGCAAAAAATGATGGCCATGGGGGAACTGTAGCTGGCCAGTGGGCAGGTGAGCCACCCTCACTGATGTCCCATCTCAGAAAGCCACCTTAGAAGGGAAAGTCAACTAGGCTCTCCTTGCCTAACTTCTTGATTGGCAGTGTCAAATCACACTCAATAGAAAATATTTCAGGAAGAAGGTAAAATGTTCCACTGTGACTCACATATTTTGACACCATTTCCTTTTTTCTTCCCTTGCCTATTTTTCCCTTCAGGTTTCCCAAGAAGACTTTTTGAACTATTATGCAGGTGTTAGTGCTTCTATTGACACTGATGCCTATTTCATTTTGATGATGAAAAAATCTTGGAGATTATGACTTTTATCTATTTTGGAAGTCAGGGACTCTCAGAGAGTGGAATGAGTTTGAAAGAAGCCAAATGGTATGGATTTTGATAAGATATAAACTAAAGTTTCTGAAAGATCTGGAATTTTAAAAGCAATAGATCTTTGGTCATCTTACTTAATTACCTGGAATGTGTTTATCTCTATAAATACTGAGGATATATTTTTAAATCAGAAAGGAAGGAAGGAAGAAGGAAGAAAGGAAGAAAGAAAACCAATGAAGTGAGATTGGGAAGCGGTTCCTAGGTAAAATAATGCACTTGTTCTTATAGGTCTTCCTCTTATAGGTGTAAATGTAGCTGTTTTCCCACATCTTTATTTTGTCTACTGTCTGGGATCTCTATAGCAGATGGTGATAATAAAAGGATTAGAGGAACTTCTAACTGTGTCAAATGCCCTGAGCTTACTTATTTTATTCTTTCTCTTGGTAAATACTCTACAAATAAAAGAAAATTTGTTTTATTCTGAAATTTGTGATTCTTTTTATATTTTTAGATTTTAATGCAGGGATTTTAACTCAGCAAATTCCCACACCTGCATTAACAGGGGACATAAAGTGCCTCTTTTCTCTGATGAGAAAAGAAAGGTGAACTCAGCTGGCCCACTTGGTTAAAGGCTGTGCTTGCACAGAGCGGGCTCACATGTTGGGCCAGCCTACTAGGATGAAAGACAGTGAAAAGGAAAGAAGTGTCTACTGCAAGCCTTGGAGGCTTTCTGGAGCTTCAGGGGTAGTTTGAAGAGGAGGACTTTAAACCTGTTTTGGGGAATTCATCTTTTTGAAACCACTTCTAGGCTCCTCCACAAGGCAGGTGATGTCAGTTTACCTGTCTGATTTCTCTTCTTCTAATAGCTGCTTCTCAGGTGACAAACACAGCTCTAAGTTGACTGCTCATACCCATAGCCCCTTCATATTGGGAAGAGGTAGAAGTGAGGGTGGGAGAAGAGATGGAAAGCAAAAGCTGTGTTTCTCAAACTTGAGGAGCCCACAGATCACTTGGGGATCCTGTTAATATGCTAATTGTGATTCACAAGTCCAGGCTGGGCATGAACTTTTGCCTAACAAACTTACCTATGAGGTTCATGCCTCTGATCTTCAGATAACACTTTGAGTAGTGAAGGGTAAAGAGATACCAGCTTGTTTATTTCCAATGTGTTTGGCTTATTGTTTTGCCTACCTTTGGTTGGCCATGATAGTCTATGATTTCTTACTGCTGGGCCATTCTTTCCTTGTCTTTAAGGTCATGAAAGTACAAGGAAAATATCAAAATGACAAAGAAAACATATGTGCCTCCCAGATATGGGTAGGGGAGAAATAAAGCTTCCAGCTGAAGAATTTCTCATGTCCTGCAGACATCTGCCCTCAAATATTTGAATCTGTCAGAGTAGGTCCATCATAAAAGAGACCTACACTACATTGAGCAAGCTCATAGCAATTGATACTAAAACTAGAATGCCAAGCCATTGATCTACTATGGAGAATATAATTCTCATGTTTCCAGACCAGATCAAAGAATCTCATCTGGATTTGAGGATGTGAGAGAATGACAGCTTAGCTTTCAGTTCAGGTATGTTTTTAGTGGTTTATTCTCAGATACAACAAAGCAGTACAGAGGAGATATACACATGGTATCTTAGGATAATACTAGCTAACAAATAAATCCTAAAATTTATAAAAGCTCCAACACAATACATTTATTTTTCACTCATAAAACCATACCTCCATGTAGTGATTTTGGGTCTCAGGCCCCTCCATTTTGTGGTTCTGCTGTTTTCTAGGACTTCATAGTCAACGATATCCATGTGATTGAAGAGGACGAGGGTATTGAGAAGGCTGAAAAGCTTTGGCCTGGAAGTGACACACGTTACTTATGCTTGAACTCCATTTGATGATAGCTAGTCTCATGATTATATCTAAATGCAAGGCAGGTTAAGAAATGTAGTCTTTGCAGGAAAATATCTGGCCAACGGAAATATACTCAATGGGAGGAGAGTACAAACTTAGGTGGACAACTAGCTGTCTCCGCCTCTTGAAGTAGTAGTCCCCATTGCCTTTCATTTTTTATCACAAAGGCATGCTTGATGGTCACAATAGCCCATGTAGAATGAGACATTTGGCAGGTTGGAGGATGGTAGAACTGAGGTCTCTCTATCCTCACCCATGTTAGGAACCAAACAAACAACTTATACAACCATATAAGGTGATGATTCTCCAATCAGAAAGTCCATTCACCCAGGCCTCAAGGCCTTATTCAGGGCCTTGAAATTTATGCTACAACAACATGGAGGCAGCTATCCTTTATCTACCTCTATAATATGGGTTGTAGGAATTTCCCATGTCCATTTAGGGGCTTTCCGTGGGAAGTTGAAGCTAAGTTCTATCATATATACTGGGACCAAGTTATTTATTCACATTGGTAAATGAAAAAAATATTTGTCCTAGAGACAAATCTCTTCTTGGAAGTCTAATTATAATTTTAAGGTTATTTGGTCATTGAAATCAAAACATGGGGTATGAAGACTAAATATTTAATGAAATTAGTCTGACAGTGTAATGCATTCATCTTGCCAGTGAGACCACAACATTCTTTTCACAAAATTCCTGGAGGGGACTAAAAAAGATGTCCTCTCTGACCTCTCTTTTTCAATGCTTCATAGCTGAGTAGCTACCGGTAGGAGGGACACATTCTTTACTTTAAATTTGTCAATTATACATATTAGCAAAATCACTCAGGATCTGGCCTGTCTTGCCTGCCTGAGGTTGATGTTTGTCTCCTTAGGGTGCTTGTATATACCTCTTGCTATGGTCCGAATGTTTGTGTCCCCCCAAGATTCATATGGTGAACTCCTAACCTCCAAGGTGATGGTCTAAGGAGGTGGGGCTTTTGGGAGGTGATTGGGGGATGAGGGCGGAGCCCTTAGGGATGGCATTGGTGCCCTTACAAGCGAGGCTCAAGGGAGCTGGTTTCACTCTGGGAGGCCACAGTGAGAAAGTGCCAACTAAGAAACAAGCCCTCAATAGACATCAAATCTGCCAGTGCCTTGATCTTGGACTTCTTAGCCTCTAGAACTGTGAGAAATAAATTTCTGTTGTTTGTGAGCCACCCAGTCTAGGATATTTTGTTATAGCAGCCTGAAGAGACTTAAGAAACCTCTCTTCTAATTCACTGTGTATAAATTATCACAGTAATTTCAATATTTCTCCGAGGGCTGTTTCTTACTAGCTGTGTGACCTTAAACAAATTACTTGACCTCTTAAACCTCAATTTTATCATTTATTAAGTGGAGATAATAGTAACTGCATAATAGGATGAGGATTTAAGAAGTGAATATGTGGAAAGCTCTTAGAATTGTACCTGGAACTAAATAAGCTCTGTAGAAGTGTTTGTTATTATTTAACGTCACTTTCCAGAGTCGGCTGAGTATGTTTCTGAGTGAGCTTTCTCTTCCTTCCCATTGTACAGGCTCAGTTCACCCTACCTCAGATATAGAACGAGTCTCCAGATGATTTCCCTGCCTACAGTCTTCTACCTTGCTATCATCCCTCACACTAACTCCAGAATGACTTTTCCTAAGCCTCAAGTTCATTCATATTATTTTACTTCCTAAAATCATTCAATAGCTCCCTCAGCCTCACTAAAATGTTCAGACATCTTAACACAGCATTTAAGGCATCCACAATATTCCCTGATCTATAGTTCCAGACATATCTCCCATGACATTCTTCAGATTTCCCATACTTCAGATATATAAGTGTGGCACGATAAAGATTCTGGTCTTTTCCTGAGTTCCTGGCACAGAGTAATGGAAAAAAGGTGGCTGTGGTCCTGCTGCACTATGGATGACACAGGCAGAGCTTCCTCAGATAGGGACAACATTTGTGTTCTCCTGTAAATGTGGCCTAAACTGTCATCTGAACATAGGAGATTGCATTAATGGCTTGACCCTTCACTCCGTCCCCTGCCCACATACTTTGCCATGTGATATGGAGTTCCCACACAGAGGGGGAGTATATTTCTTCACTCCTTGATTCTGGGTTTGGTCATATGACCTGGTTGGCCAATAAGATGAGGTGGAACTGATGGGTGGACCAGCCTGGCATTTTTCTGCTTGCCTTCTTATGCCTCTGCTATGAAAAGAACAAGCTGGATTAGTTTGCTAGTCCTAGGAGAAAGACAGGAAACTCACGGAGCAGAAGCATTCCCAGCTGAATCCAGCTGAAACCAGCTGACTTCCCTTCAGTTTCAGATTCCTGAGTCATTGCAGCTAATAGTAGAACCACCCAGCAGAGGCCAACCTAAATCATTCAACTCCCATACAACAGACAATTTGTGAGAATAAATGTTTCTTAAAGCCACTGAATTTTGGTGTGGTTTGTTATTGAACATCAGGGTAGAAATAGCTAATGGATACACTGCCCAATCTGACATTTTCTCCTCATGGAAATGATGGGGGAAGGAGTAAGACAGGTGGAGACTTTGGGCAAGTTTGCTCTTCCTAGAAGCTTTTGATAAAAATGGCATAGGTATTTTTCTTTATCAGTATATATAGTACTACCATAATTCTTTCAATGACTTTGTTAGTATTCCATAGTATGGGTATATTACAATTTATTTAGATTTGTAATTTTTCTCAAATACAAGTAATGATGTATAGATATTTTAATACATATATTTTTAATTCCTTGTGAGATTATTTCTGCAAAAAATTCTTGAAAGTGAAATTTCTGGATATACACATTTAAATTTTTGTTACATATTTCCAAATTGCCTTCTTAAAAATTTGTACTAAGTTATAATCCTACTAATAGTACTTGAGAAGGCCTATTTTCTCATACCCTTCTTGGGATTGAAGTTTAGTAATCTTTTCAATCTTCACAATTTAATAGGTGAAGCATTTATCTCATTCATTTCAACTGTATTTTTTATTTTGAATAAGATTAAGCAATTTTCATATTTTTAAAATTAGTTTCATTTCTTTTGTGAGCCTTCTGTTAATGTGCTTTCTTCATTTCCCCCTTGGTTTCTTCATCTTTTGCTTGCTGACTTTTTAAGACTCTTTGGGTTTTAAGGATATTAGCATTTTGCTTTTCATAATGTTGCTATGTTTTTCCAGTTTATTTTTATCTTTCCTTTTCGTTGTGGATTTTTTTTAAATTTAGTAAAGAAATTACCAACGTTCTAAATTTTATGTAGTCAAACATACCAATCTTTTTCTTTTATGGTTTCTGAGTTTTATGTCTTATTTAGAAATGCTTGCCACATCTAAGAAATATAAAATGACTCACTCATATCTTCTAGTGCTTCTCATTTTAAAAATTATTAATATCTCTGATCTATTAATATGTGGGATTAATTCTGAAATAAGTCAGTTTTCCTCTTTATTTGTAAATGGCTAGTGTACTATTCTAATCTCTTTTGTTAATTAATCCACATTTTCCCCACTAATTAGAAATGAATGAACTTTTCATAATTTCAGAGATCTCGACTCACAGATTTTCTATTTTATATCATTGATTGTTCTGTCAATTCCTGCTGAATCAAATTTTAAAACCACTTGTGTGGTTAGTCTCTTCTCATTTCTTTTCTTTTCTAGAATTGTGTAGGCTATTCTTGAACATTTATTTCACTGTGTTATATTTAGAATAACAGTACATGTATAGAAAAGCTACATATCAGTTATTTATTATAATTATTTGTGACGTGTGATTAGAGTAGCATCTTTTACTTATTATTAATATATTACATGCATCTATTTTTCTTCAAGTTAGAGCACAAGCAAGTAATAGCTTAATAGTAAAGATTCAATAAGGATTTACATAAATAAATAAACATGAAAATATTATAAGCAGAGACCTTAATGAATTATCTGTGTCTTGCAGTGTTTTTTTGTTTTACTCAATTCCCTTCTGTTTTCCAAACATACAATTTCATCAGCCAATGATGATAGTTTTGTTTCCTCCTATTCAATATTTATGCTTTTTACTTTGTTTTCTTGTCTAATTGCATTCCCTAGCATTTCCAGAACAATGTTAAATGTGATGACAGTAGAATTGCCTTTGTCTTATCCCTAAATATAATGGAATATTTTTAACATTTCACCATTGAAACAGTGTTTTACTTCCCTGGCTTATGTGCTATTTTTATTTTACCAAAGTTTTTAAATTTTTAATAAGTAAAAGCCTAAGCGTCATTCAAATCTACACTGGCAACTTCACACTTAAATTCATGAAAGTTTATTAATTATGTAACAAACAGATTTTACAGTATGTTTATCAGTCTCACGCTATAGCATTTACTGAACCTCTATCTAATTAAACTAATGATTCCTTAGGCTCTAAAAATAATATTTTAGTCTATCAGTGGATAAGCTTAATATTAAAATGTTTTCTGATTATTCTGCATTTTTAGTCTAATGCCATTAACATTTTGCAGCAACTACTTTGACATCAAAAAAAGTCCTTTTCAGTCTCTTCAAGTTCTCCACTTCTCAATGAGAAATCTTTACCTAGAGTAGAGGCAAATTGG
>JAQIFY010000652.1:0-14884 GCA_028533085.1 Varecia variegata
CGCATGCCTGTAGTCCCAGCTACCTGGGAGGCTGAGGCAGTAGGATCACTTAAGCCCAGGAGTTTGAGGTTGCTGTGAGCTAGGCTGACGCCACGGCACTCACTCTAGCCTGGGCAACAAAGCGAGACTCTGTCTCAAAAAAAAAAAAAACTACATTGTGAAGTAGCTTAGAAATTTTAAAAATTGGTTCTTATTATATATCCATTAGCCACTTGAACCACCAACTGAGCATTATGATTTACCACAACATGTTAATTGGGACACATCAGTTAAATAAAACATTTACGTAATGGTTGTCTGCTCTAACTTCAGAGAAGGTACAGGGTGTTTGCAATGTGTGGAAGTTTCCAGCAACTCATTCTTCCTCAGTTCTACTTAGTAATGTACTTCTACCCTAGTTGAGCTGTCCTCAAGTGAAAGAATTTTTTTTTTTAATTAATTATTTTTTTTAACTTTTAGAGATGTGGTCTCCCTACGTTGCCCAGGCTGGTCACAACTCCTGGCCTCAATCCTCCCACCTCAGCCTACCAAGTAGCTGGGACTGTAGGCGTGAGCCACTGTGCCCAGCTCGAGTGAAAGAATTTAGAACTACATTAAGACAGAGATGGAACTTGGTCCAGCTGTCCTGTCTCTACCCCCATTTTACAGATGAGGAAACTGAAGCTTAAAGAGAAGCAGCTCGCCCCAAAGTCAATAGAGGAGGAACTAAGACAAAAACATCCCTTCTCCCTGGAGGTGGCAGGGAGGGAAGGCATCTGGAAGGAGGAGCATTTTCTAGGCAGAAGGAATAGGATGGGTGCGGAGGTGTGGGGGTGAAGGGATTCCTGTATTGCAAGGTTTGGAAATGAGGACAGAAGCTGGCAGAACCAGGTTATGAAGGGCCTGGTGAGCCCAGCCCAAGAGTCTATAAGGAAGTCAGCACCAAAAATGAGGACTCCATTAATGATAAGGTGGCCAGATCAAGGTGCCTAGTCAATTAGCGCCATAGGCAGATTCCTGACAGCCAGGTGACCCCCAGCTAAGTGTAGACAGAAAGGAACTATTAGCTCCTAGGCCAGCCAGACACATCACACCTGCTCATTTCTCCTCCAGTTTCAGTTTCTGACCCAACTGGGGGGGGGGGCGGTATCTGAGGATAAACAGTCCCCCCACCCCCTGGCAGCTGTTAGACCAGCTGGACCTGTTCTTTCACTGGGTGAACAAGAGGTTGTGTTTGGGTGGGTCTCAAAGGCCTCTGTGCTTGTGTTGGCCAAGACAAAAAGGGAGCAGCAGTGGAGGGCAGAGCGAGCTTGTACCCCACCCTAGCTTTTTGCCCACCTCTCTGAGGTTGCAAGAGAGATTCTTGGGTGGTTACGGGGAGGGTTGCAGGGAGGGTTGGACACAATCTCTGTCTCTCTCCAGCTTTAGATTCAGCTTTCTTCCAATTTCTTCCAATTTCTTCAGTCTTTCTTCTTTCACAGAACTGCTTCCTTGTCTTCTCTTACGAATACAGACAGCTTCCTTCCTACTCGATGAAAGGCTAGAAGCTTTGCCATAAACTTTTCAGAATGAGACATTAATGATGGTGATCTAGACTGGAGCTAACATAATTCTCACTTTCCTAATTGTCCCGGTTCCTTCGAAGCCATTTCCAACTGGAAGCCCCAAACACCTGGCCAGTAGATGGTGCCAAAGGTTAATTACTACATTTGGGCTGAACTGCTCCAATTTGGTACAATTCAAATACATACTCAGTTATTCATTCTGCACACATAGGTGGCCTGCCATGTGCCAAGTTTTGAGATGGGTTTGTAGGATAAAGAGATGAGAGGCCAGGTGTGGTGGCTCAGGTCTGTAATCCTAGCACTCTGGGAGGCCGAGGCGGGAGGATTTGCTTGAGGTCAGGAGTTTGAGACCAGCCTGAGCAAGAGCAAGACCCCCATCTCTACAAAAAATAGAAAACTTAGCTGGGCATGGTGGCATGTACCTGTAGTCCCAGCTACCCGGAAGGCTGAGCCAGGAGGATTGCTTGAGCCCAGGAGTTGGTGGTTGCAGTGAGCTATGATGATGCCACTGCACTCTAGCCTGGGCAACAGAGCAAGACCGTGTCTCAAAAAAAAAAAAAAGAGATGAGAAAGACAAAGTCTAATTTCACTTCAACCACATGGGCTAAGGGCTGTGGAGGAGGCATCTAGGGTGAATGTGGCCAAAGGAGGTGATTTCCAAGCTGAGCTCAGTACACAAGTGTTTGGAGAAAAGAAAGGCATTCCAAGAAGTGGAACTGCTCCAGGTGCGTTTGCGGAACAACACAGAGTGGTGCGAGAAGGGCCTGGAAAAGAAGACCAGGGCCTCTGAGTGGCTGCAGTGCTGAGTGAAGGGGGTGCCATGAAGATGCTGAGTCTGACGGTGATGGGCCCTGACATGCATGTGGTGGGATCCTTCCCACTGCCTATGGAGGCTGGGAGGAGCGGGGAGAGACTGCAGCAGCGCCACCGAGAACTCAAGAGAAGAGGAGGAGGGAGGCCGGAACAAAAGCAGAAAACAATGCAGCAGTATATTCTTGGTGCACCCCACCCACCCCCACCACCCTTTCCTGTTCTGTTCTTCCTCTCTCCGTATCTATTTCTCAGCTATATTCTTCTTAAATTGCCAGGTCACCTGGTCAGGGCTGACAGTGGAACCCCCTTGGCTTTCCTCGGGTACTCGGCTGAGTTGTGGGCAGTGCTGCGGGGCCTTGATGACATGTCTGAGAGTGCCAAGGTCAGGCATGGAGATGGGCACAGGAGGGAGGATCCCAGACAGGGAGGGTGTGGATCAACACCACAGCACTGAGTGGGCAGAGGTGGTGGGGTCAGCAGCGGGCCCTGGGCTTGGAACATCTAAGAGGGACTGCAGGCTCAGTGCCCTGGGCATGGTGGGGGTGGTTGCATTGGGAAGTGAGATGATGAAAACCAGAATGTAGAAAAATAAGTCCAGCAAAAGCCAGCTGAAAGTGGCCACAGTGGGCCCTGAGGGCCCACATCAGGGCAGGACCCTAAGCATGGAGAGAACATTTTAAAGGAAAATTCACCAGACGTGGCAGCTGTTAGAATGTGAAGGCAAGGGATGAGTCAAAGATGACTCAGAAGGTTTGAAGGTGAGTTCAAGGGGAAATGACAGTACTTCAGGGAAGAAGTTTAAGTTCATGTCCAGGACTGCTGGTTCTGATAGGACGTAAGAACTTGCCAGAACTCATCCCCCACTTGTTTGCATGTTTCTTGTTTGTCCCTCCCCCACTAGTATACAAGCTCCTGAGGGTGCTGCCTCAGATCTGTCCAGCTCTTTGCGCCTTGCCCAGGGGGGCTCATGACTGCTCATCCACTTCCTGACTCAGAGCAGGCACCAGGAGATGCAGACTCAGGCTTCGGGAAGAGAGAGGCTAGGGAGTGTGGGGTGCAGGGAGGGAGAGTCCAGCCACCTCTAACCCAGGGCCACAATGGACCCGGCTACCCCAGGACTGGAACCCACTGGCAAGCACAGCCTCCTGTCCCCCGGGTCTCTCTCTCCCAGTTCCCAGGCTCTTCAGCTCTACCGAGGCTGCCACCTGGGGACCATCTTTATGTCTATCCAAGCCTGTCCCATTCCCTTTCTTCCCAATCCATCCCTTCGACCGCATGCCTGCTCACATTCCCAGCATTTCCCATCCACATGGATGCTCCACAAACATTTTGGCCCAACATGGGTGACACTGAACTGGTCATCTGCTGCCACCTGCCTGGACCCTGTGTTCCCCGTGGCAACCATAGTCCCACCCACCCAGGAACCTTGGGGGCTCCTTGGCTTCACCCTGTTAACTTGCTCCCCTTGGTCTCTGCCAGGTCTGCCCCTTCTCTGCCCACCAGCTCTCTGGGTGCAGGCCCTCCTCAGATCTCATCCATACCATGTCAGACTGGGGCTCCTGGGAAAATCCCACGATGCCTCCTTTTATCTCCAGGCCACATTCTGAGTCCCTTGGCCCAGCATACAGCACAATTTGGCCCCTGCCTACTTCTTACATCAGCTGCTCTGGCCAACCCCTAGTGTGTCTCCCACTCTCACCCATTGCACTGAAGGAGTTTTCCAGCCTCCATTTTCTTTTTCACCTCTTGTCTCCTCACTGTTCCCCAGCTAACTCCTAGTATTCCTTCTAGGTTTCACCACAGGCCTTCACTCTTCCCTCTCCTGGATGCCTTTGCCCAACCTCCCCGCTCACCCCCAGTAGCCAACACCTAACCTATCTCGGTCCTCAGGAAAGCCTCCAGGTAGCCTGCACACTCTCCCAGCACTCATCAGTTTAGAAATCCACGTATTTGGGTGGCATTGGCTCCATGTCTGTCTCTGCCATGACGGTGAGGACCCGATTTTGCTCCCACTTTGGCCCAGGGCCTGGACATGGGATTTTGGTAAACAGATAGGAAATGAATGGTGAGTAAACAAATGAATTAACAGTAAGACACCATTTCTGCCTATAAAAATGGCCACACATTTTTTCAGCCACACTCAGTACTGACAGCAGTGGCAGAGGAGGGGAAGGAGTGTTTGCCAGGCTCCCTTCTGGTGGCAGCATGTGGTAAGTTGAAGTGTCCAATCCCAAGCAGGGCCTTGAAAGATTTGTTAAAACTTGCCGGGTGAGGAACAGTTTTGGTACCACAGCATCCCCAACTTTATAGTTAATGGAAAAACTGGTTTGCTCTCTGGAAATCAACTCTAAGACACATGGCCAGAAGAGAGGACTGGCCACATCACTCCACCTGCCCTTGAATGCAGAGTTCTTCACCACCTCCAGGGCCCTCCTCTCAGCCCTGCCCTGCCATCTTGGGCACTGAGCCCAGCACAGGTGGAGGACGGGATCACAGGGGCCTGGCAGCTGCTCAGCAGTCTGTCTGCCAGTACAGGTCACCCTTGTCTCCCATCCTCCATCAAGAGAACAACAGTGCGTCCATCCCCAGAGAAGCTCACGGCATCGTCCCACATCCCTTCTGGGATCACCCCTACAGTGGAGAAGAGGAGACGGAGGCAAAGAGAGGCTCAGTAGCTTGCTCAAAGTTGCACAGTGAGTGGCAGGGCCAGAACTCACAATCGGATCTGTGCTTTGATGCCAACTTTCTTGGAAACTGCCTCTTTCTTTGAAATGACTAATTTTCCTTTCCTACGTATGAACCACTGAATTTTTCTATATAACTTGAATATTTTCTCAATTTTATCCAAGGTTTTTGCTAAACATCAATTTTTTAAAAAACAGCTTTATGAGCTACAATTAACATTCAATAAACTACATGTGTTTAAAATACAGTCTGGGCTGGGCATGGTGGCTCACGCCTGTAATCCCAGCATTGTGGGAGGCTGAGCTGGGAGGATTGCTTGAGGCCAGGAGTTTGAAACCAGCCTGGGCAACAGAGCGAGACTCCTATACCCCCCTAATCCCCACCGCCATCTCTACAAAAAAAAAAAAAATTAGCCAGGCGTGGTGATGTGTGCCTGTAGTCCCTACTACATGGGAGGCTGAGGCGGGAGGATTCCTTGAGCCCAGGAGTCCAAGGTTGTAGTGAGCTGTGCTAGCCCGGACAACAGAGGGAGACCCTGTCTCTAAAAAATAAAAAGAAAGTACAATCTGATACATTTCAACATACATATACTACACCTGTGAAACCATCACAGCATTGAAGACAGTGAACAAATTCATCACCCAAAAGTTTCCTCATGCCCCTTTGTGATCCCTCCCTCCTAATCCTGTCTGCCTCATCCCCCACAGGCAACCCATGATCAGCTTTCTGTCACTATAGATTAGTTTGCATTTTCTAGAATTTTATATAAATGACTGGCATCTTTCCCTCAGCATAGTTATTTTTTATATAGACTATTTACCAAGATAGACCATATTCTGGACCATGAAATGAGGCCTAATAAGTTTAAAAGGATCCAAATCATACAAAGTATGTTTTCTGACCACAATGGAATATTAGAAATCAATAACCAAAAGATGGCCGGGCGCGGTGGCTCACGCCTGTAATCCTAGCACTCTGGGAGGCGGAGGCGGGAGGATTGTTTGAGCTCAGGAGTTCGAGACCAGCCTGAGCAAGAGCGAGACCCCGTCTCTACTAAAAATAGAAAGAAATTAGCTGGACAACTAAAAATATATAGAAAAAATTAGCTGAGCATAGTGGCACATGCCTGTAAGTCCCAGCTACTCGGGAGGCTAAGGCAGGAGGATCACTTGAGCCCAGGAATTGGAGGTTGCTGTGAGCTAGGCTGACACCACGGCACTCTAGCCAGGGCAAAAGAGCGAGACTCTGTCTCCAAAAAAAAAAAGTATCAAAATTTGTGAGCCAGACCTGTTGTAACTTCCCTGGAAGCCCTTGCTGTGGGTGATCCCTGAGTAAAGAACTTATCTTTCCTGAGCCCCAGTGCTCTCATCTGTACAATGGGACCAAAGCCACCTACTTCAAAGTTGAGAAGATTACTGAGAAAGGACGTGCAAAGTACCTAGCTCACTACCTGGAAGGCATGTAAGGGGACATATATTGCTGTAGGAGTAGGCCTGGGTAGAGCCTAGCAGAATTTACTTTAACAAAGACATGTATAGTAGTTACTGTGTGCCAGGCCCTGTCCTGGGTCATTTCCAAACTTCTTAGGCCTGGTTAAACAGCTAGGTCCTTCTCCTAGCAGTGACGTAAAATCAGTAAGGATTTGAGGAGTGTGTAGAGGAGGGGATTGATAGGGTCAGATCTGTGTTCTTTTGGAGACAAGGTCTCACTATGTTGCCCAGTTTGGAGCGTGGTGGCTATTCACAGGTGCAATCCTACTACTGATCAGCACAGGAGTTTGGACCTGCTCTGTTTCTGACCTGGGCCAGTTCACTGTGCATCCTTAGGCAACCTGGTAATCCCCGCCTCTCCCAGGAGGTCACCATATCGATGCTCAACTTAGTGCAGACACCCAACTGACATAGCACACGCCAGCCCAGAACTCCTGGGTTCAAGTGTTCCTCCTGCCACAGCCTCCCAAGTAGTTGGGACTACAGGCCACCACAACTGGCTTTATTTTTTGTAGAGATAGGGGTCTTGCTATGTTGTCCAGATGGTCTCCAACTCCTGACCTCAAGCGATTCTCCTGCCTCAGCCTCCAAAAGTGCTGGCATTACAAGGGTGAGCCACTGCATGCACCCAGCCTCAGATCTTTTTTTTTTTTTTTTTTTTTTGAGACAGAGTCTCACTCTGTTGCCCAGGCTAGAGTGCCAAAGCGTCAGCCTAGCTCACAGCAACCTCAAACTCCTGGGCTCAAGCAATCCTTCTGCCTCCGCCTCCCAGGTAGCTGGAACTACAGGCATGCGCCACCATGTCCGGCTAATTTTTTCCATATATATTTTTAGTTGTTCATATAATTTCTTTCTGTTTTTAGTAGAGATAGGGTTTCGCTCTTGCTCAGGCTGATCTCGAACTCCTGAGCTCAAACAATCCACCCGCCTCAGCCTCCCAGAGTGCTAGGACTACAGGCATGAGCCACTGTACCCGTCCTTTTTTTTTTTTTTTTTTTTTATTTTGAGACAGAGTCTCACTCTGTTGTCCCAGCTAGAGTGTGGTGGCATTGTAGCTCACTGGGTTCAAGTGATCCTCCTGCCTCAGCCTCCAGAGTAGCTGGGACTACAGGCCTGCACCATGTGCCTGGCTAATTTTTTCTATTTTTAGTAGAGACAGAGTCTCACTCTTTTTTAATTTTTTTTCTTTTTTGGAGGCAGAGTCTCACTCTGTTGCCTGGGCTAGAGTGCCGTGGCGTCAGCCTAGCTCACAGCAACCTCAAACTCCTGGGCTCAAGGGATCCTACTGCCTCAGCCTCCCGAGTAGCTGGGACTACAGGCATGTGCCACCATATATTTTTCTATATATATTTTTACCTGTCCATATGATTTCTTTCTATCTTTAGTAGAGACGGGGTCTTGCTCTTGCTCAGGCTGGTTTTGAACTCCTGACCTCGAGCTATCCTCCCGCCTTGGCCTCCCAGAGTGCTAGGATTACAAGCATGAGCCACTACGCCCAGCTAGATCTATGTTCTTAAAGCTCACCCTGGCTACAGGTTGGAGAAAGACCAGACCAAATGCAGGGAGCAGTTAGGTGGTTATGGAGGCCTTCCAGGTGAGCTGAGGGTTGCAGGGATGGCAGGAAGGAACTGGGGAGGGGATGTGAGGGATGAAGATGGAGGGAAGTGGCTGGATTCAAGAGGTTTTTAGGAGGCAGAAATGGTAGGACTCAATGTCCCCTGTGGGATTGTGGAAGTTGTTGAGATAGTGAGTCAACTGGCTAACAAGCCCTCAAAAAGGGCAAGACAGGTAGGTGGGGGAAGCTCATGAGCTCACAGAGTCCCAGCCAGGGCTCTTCCATGAGTCACCTGCACACAGGTACTATTAGAAAGTTAGAGTGCTGAACAGGATCTTCTGGGAGCCTTGGACCCACCTCCAGGAGCTCAAGTGATAGGACAGCAAGAGGGGCATGAGTCTGGAGAAGAGACAGAAGGAACAGCCAGGGAACAGGAGGAAAATCATAGCATGTTGATGGTGGAAACTGTGGCGGAAGACTTAAGGACAGGAATGGCAGGTCACAGTGTGAAATGTTACCTAGAGATCAAGGGGACAGGACCAAAAATGTCCTAGTATTTAGTAACTTAGGCAGGAGAGAGCTGGAAGGACAGGATGTTGTGGAAGGAGGGAAGGACATTAAAGTTGGAGCCTGATGGAAACAATGGTTCTCAGTGACACCCAGATCCAGGAGTGGCCTTGGGGCAGGTTCACTGGAGGAGAGGGGAAGCGAAGGCCCCAGAAACAAAGGACAAGGCATTTCAGAAGTAAGGTCCCAGATGGCTCATCTACAGGCAATGTGAAACCTCCTGGGCAATGGCAGACACGAGGGTAGAAAGGGAGAGGCCTCCAAGTTAGGAGAGTGGGCAGTGGCTAGTAGGTCACAGGAAGGGGACAGGGGGAGGAGGGGCCCACCACTGCCAGTCCTGAGACCTTGACCTTGCACTTCAGAAAGCAGCAACAGGGGACCTGCTGCCCCCTCTCCTAACTGCAGGGAAAACCAGCGTGAAATATTTGCAACACTACCAAGCACCCGCATAATAGCCACCACTAGTACCCTTGCCATGGGGTGACTGTTTCCATTCTATTTTTCCTCTTTTTAATGCTAGTCAAGTCTCTGTTATTTCAAACACTCATAAGGCCCCAGTTAGAAAACTCCTGCTCCTGGGGAAGCTGGGTTTCCCTACAGACTAGGAAGCGGAGTCAGTGTTCCACCAAGTTTGTTTACATGGTAAGGAGCTTCCAGATTATTCCCCAAGGCCTGGCAGTGAATCTCAGGAGGAGGAGGAAGGCCAATACTGGGAGGAGCTAGGGATAAAGATGTGGAAGGAAGGGGTAGGGGGCCTGGGTCAGGCAGGGATGCGGGGGAACCAGTGTGTTAACCTCAGGGTAGTCTAAGAAACCTGCCGCCTCCGCGGTTCTCACGGTGTGACCTCGCATTGCTCAAAACACTTAAAACTCCCACTTAGAAGTTGGCTTTGGGGACAAGTTAATCACCCAAGTATTAGGCACTCCGTATGGAGGCCTCAAATTAACTTATAAGCAAATAAGGCGGGCTTTACCAAATCATAATCAGTGTAGCTGGGTGCGCATGAATTTAGTTGACCAGATCCCGGAACCCCAGACCAAGGGGCCCTGGCGGCGCGAAGGACGTGCTTTGACGGCGAACCCAGGCAAGGAAAAAGCCCCCGGGTTGCGAATGACAGCGGCGAACTCGCGCCTATCAAGGTGCATCATGGCACCTCCCCCGCGCACCGGGCGGGAAGAGCCCCAAAGCCGAGCGCCGCCCACCGGGCGCTCCTCCGGCCGCCCTGGCCCTCAACCCGCGGCCCTGCCGTTGGGGCACCCAGGCTTCCACAATATGAGGACACTCTCCAAGGATTAAAATTTCACTTTCGCGGATTTCACAAATATCCGACCATGGGAACTCAGTACTCGACCCTCGCCACCCGCGCTGCCGCCGCCAGCGCCCGGCGCGTGCGCGGTGCAGGCCGTGGGGCGCAAGCGGAAGACTGGGGGTGGAAGCCCCGGAAGGCGCCGAGACCTTCCCGAGAGTTCCGGGCTGCGCAAGCGCACTGAGGACGGCGCGGGGACGCGCGGAGGCTGCTGGGGGAGGGGCGCCCTGGCCGTTCCCCGTGCGAGGCCTGCGCGCGCCTGGGGAGGAGCGGACCGCGGCCAGAGCGCAGGCGCAGGCGCGCGGCCGCGGCGGCGGTTGGGGAGGGTTCTTCCGGAAGGTTCGGGAGGCTTCTGGAAAAAGCTCCGCGCGCTGGGCGGGCCCGCTGCTATATAAGGGAGGCTCGGGGGCGGAGCGCCAGTTGCCCCAGCGTCCTGGTGCTGTTGCGGTTTGGAGCCCGTGCGGTCCATTAGCCAAGGTGAGGGGGTGGCTAGGGGGTTCTGGGGGGGTAAGAAGGCCCCTGGGGTGGCCGCAGAGCGGGGCAGAGGGCTCGGGGCCGGCTCCTTGAACCTCGGTCGGCCGCGGCGGCCGTGGTTTCTACTCCGGGGGCTTCAGGCCTGTTGCGGCCTCTACGCGCCGCCCTTCGGAACGGGCCGGAGGGCCTGGGGTCTGCCGGGGTGTTCTGGAGAAGCGAGGGGCGCTGCAGGCCTGCTCGGTGCCTGGCCCGGGGAAGCGCCGCTCCCAGCCCCGTCCCGCCTGGGGGGCGTGCGGGGGAGGCCGCCATGGCGCCGCCAGGGCCGCGCGGGCGGGGCGGCCGCAACGGACGGCGCAGGGTTGAGTCGCTCGCGTCGGAACGGCTGCCTCGGAGCGTGCACACGCTGCTCGTAATTACCGCGTTTCGAAATGAGGTCATCCCTTTGTCAGCCGCTTTCTATTTTCGGTTTACTTAAATTTTGCACATCTCCAAAATGCGGCTCTAAAAATATTTGGAGAACGCGGCAGGATCCTGTAGTGCCGCTGTAGACACACTGCAGTCTGTAAACTGGCACGGTGTCCTCTCCAGATGCCTGAGGAAACCCAGACCCAAGACCAACCGATGGAGGAGGAAGAGGTTGAGACGTTTGCCTTTCAGGCAGAAATTGCCCAGTTGATGTCATTGATCATCAATACTTTCTACTCAAACAAAGAGATTTTTCTGAGGGAGCTCATTTCGAACTCATCAGACGTAAGTCTCCTATTAATTGAAAATTGGTTTTGGTTTTATTACGAACTTCAGCTTGGGGCTGGGTGCTTGACAATTTTTATCTTTCGTTAATAGGCTTTGGACAAAATCAGATACGAAAGCTTGACAGATCCCAGTAAACTAGACTCTGGGAAAGAGCTGCACATTAATCTGATACCAAACAAACAAGATCGAACCCTCACTATTGTGGATACTGGGATTGGAATGACCAAGGCCGATTTGATCAATAACCTTGGTACTATCGCCAAGTCTGGGACCAAAGCGTTCATGGAAGCTTTGCAGGCTGGTGCAGACATATCTATGATTGGCCAGTTCGGCGTTGGTTTTTATTCTGCATATTTGGTTGCCGAGAAAGTAACCGTGATCACCAAACATAACGATGATGAGCAGTATGCCTGGGAGTCCTCAGCAGGGGGATCATTTACAGTTAGAACTGACACAGGTAGGCAACATGCACAAAAATGTATTGGTTAAGGCAGTCATTGGAAGGTGGGGTGCTGCAAACACTGGATCCCTGGAGATGATGTGAGACACAACTTGTGTTTGTCCAACAACTCGGGAACAAGCTAGTGAGCCCTGTGATTTAGCGTGTAACGTAACAGCATGACGTGGGGGTTATGTATCTTAAGGCATTTAGACTTGCTGTGGGAGCCTTGTCATCTATAATGTAAATCTCACTTCATAGACTTGTTGCAAGGGGGTTAGGTATGACGTTGAGCTAAATTCGTTTTTGTTTTTTTTTTTTTTTTTTAACCTTGATTTGGCCATTGAGATGTAAAATGGAGTCCATTTCTATTTCAGGTGAACCTATGGGTCGTGGAACAAAGGTTATCCTCCATCTGAAAGAAGACCAAACTGAGTACTTGGAGGAAAGAAGAATAAAGGAGATTGTAAAGAAACATTCTCAGTTTATCGGCTATCCCATTACTCTGTTTGTAAGTTTCCACATAACTGCAGAGTAAATTGTATTGTTCCTTATGTAGATGAATAAATACTTAATTTTTAGATTTGTTAAGGAAAGGACCCAAACTTTCTACTAGAGTAGGCTGAGGCCTCTTTGGAACTTAAGCTCTGCTTACTTTGTAAAAGTACTTAAGGCTATTAAGTAGTAGATGTATTAAATATTGAGGACAAGCTTTATAGCTAATTTAGGCTTTGGAGTAAGTGTGTCACTCCTTTCAGCCTTTTAGTTCTAGAATGCAGAGGTGACGTGATTTCACATCCTTTTTTGAAGGTGGAGAAGGAACGTGATAAAGAAGTCAGTGATGATGAGGCTGAAGAAAAGGAAGACAAGGAGGAGGAGAAAGAAAAAGAAGAAAAGGAATCTGATGACAAGCCGGAAATAGAAGATGTTGGTTCTGATGAAGAGGAAGAAGAAAAGAAGGATGGTGACAAGAAGAAGAAGAAGAAGATAAAGGAAAAGTACATTGATCAAGAAGAGCTCAACAAAACAAAGCCTATTTGGACCAGAAATCCTGATGATATTACTAACGAAGAGTATGGAGAATTCTATAAGAGCTTGACCAATGACTGGGAAGATCATTTGGCCGTGAAGGTGAGTAACTGCTGGGTGCTTCATTTATAGGTAGTCTTTAGGTTAACTTTTAAGAGTTGGTACTGTCAGCTTTGTCCACTCTTTCTTACCTATCTCAAATGCTGTAAGTTACATAGGTTCAGGTGTTACTTATCAGATTAAGTAGTTTTCAGTGAAAACCGTTGGCAGTGTCCATTGACACTTTGTTTTATTACAGCACTTTTCGGTTGAAGGACAGTTGGAATTCAGAGCTCTTCTTTTTGTCCCAAGACGTGCTCCTTTCGACCTATTTGAAAACAGAAAGAAAAAGAACAACATTAAGTTGTATGTGCGCAGAGTTTTCATCATGGATAACTGTGAGGAGCTAATCCCTGAATACTTGAGTAAGTATAGATAGGAAGAAAGGTCATTGTCACTGGTTAAAGGAACTCCTCTTAATCACCTCCGGGTTTTTTCCTCAGTTTTTGGTTTTACATCTTTCTTTTGTCCTTGGAATAACTACATGCATTTGGTCTTTGTTTTTTCAGATTTCATTAGAGGAGTGGTAGACTCTGAGGATCTCCCTCTAAATATTTCCCGTGAGATGTTGCAGCAAAGCAAAATTTTGAAAGTTATCAGAAAGAATTTGGTCAAAAAGTGCCTAGAGCTGTTCACTGAATTGGCAGAAGATAAAGAGAACTACAAAAAGTTTTATGAGCAGTTCTCTAAAAACATAAAGGTTGGTGTAAATATATATTTGACCATTAGTAGTTTTCAAACTGGCCTCATTTTAAAGGATATTTTTTTTTCTTCTTTTTTTTTTTTTTTCTTTATTTCCTGCTTCTCCATGGGTTGGATAAAGGATATTTTTAATGCCCAAAGTCTTTAAGGCTCATGTTTTGTTTCAGCTTGGAATACATGAAGACTCTCAAAATCGGAAGAAGCTTTCAGAGCTGTTACGATACTACACATCTGCTTCTGGTGATGAGATGGTTTCTCTCAAGGACTATTGCACCAGAATGAAGGAAAACCAGAAACATATCTACTATATCACAGGTAACAGACAGTATATATTACAATCATATCACTTTGTTGTTTGTACAGGGGGACAGTGGGTGTGATCTAGGGAAGATACTTAATGTGAGTAAACTAGGTAATATGGATCATCCTTAAGTATTCTATTGGTAAGAAAAAGCTAGATGAAGTAGAGGAAGGTAGCCATTGACTGTTTTTTTTTGTTTTTGTTTTTTTATTTTGTTTCTCCATGGGTTGGAAGCCATTGACTGTTAAAGATCTAAAAAAATAATCTTAATCTTTCAGGTGAGACCAAGGACCAGGTAGCTAACTCGGCCTTCGTGGAACGACTTCGGAAGCATGGCTTAGAAGTGATCTATATGATTGAGCCAATCGATGAGTACTGTGTCCAACAGCTAAAGGAATTTGAGGGGAAAACTTTAGTGTCAGTCACCAAAGAAGGCTTAGAACTTCCAGAAGATGAAGAAGAGAAAAAGAAACAGGAAGAGAAGAAAACAAAGTTTGAAAACCTCTGCAAAATCATGAAAGACATTTTGGAGAAAAAAGTTGAAAAGGTATGTGGAATACATTTTATCTACATTTCTTGATTGACACTTCTACAGTGTTCTTCAAACTTAACCACACAGAGCCCTTTTCCTTATAAGTTCTCTTACAAAACCAACATACATTCTTGACAGACAAAACATAACCATATTTGTATGTAAAACAAATTGTAGTCCGTGCATTTAGTGGTGGCTCTCTGGATCCCTAAATGTATAAATATTATTTCTGATCTGTAGATTTTTGGGTTCTTTAGATTTCATTTCACAATGAAAGCTGAGAGCTTAAAATAATTGGGTATTTCTGGGCTCCTAGTCATTTAATTCTTTTGATTACAGGTGGTTGTGTCAAACCGATTGGTGACATCCCCATGCTGCATTGTCACAAGCACATACGGCTGGACGGCAAACATGGAAAGAATTATGAAAGCTCAAGCCCTAAGAGATAATTCGACGATGGGTTACATGGCAGCAAAGAAACACCTGGAGATAAACCCTGACCATTCCATTATCGAGACCTTAAGGCAAAAGGCAGAGGCTGACAAGAACGACAAGTCTGTGAAGGATCTGGTCATCTTGCTTTACGAAACCGCAC
>JAQIFY010006520.1:0-10236 GCA_028533085.1 Varecia variegata
GGGTCTCGCTCATTGCTCAAGCTGGTCTCGAACTCCTGACCTTGAGCGATCCACCCGCCTCGGCCTCCCAGAGTGCTAGGATTACAGGCGTGAGCCACCGCGCCCGGCCAATGCTTAGAAATTTTAAGGACAGTATTGCTCATGTTTCACTTTGATTTTACAACGTAAAATATTCTGTATATGTACTTTTCACAAGGGAAAAAGGAAAGGAAGGGGGTGAACATCATACAAACAACAAGAGGCTGATTTCCAGAGAGGCAGTTTTGAGTTTTAAAATCAGTTAAAGCTGAATCACCTGGGAAACTTATTTTTTTAAAAAACTCTGATGCCCAAGTCTCATACCAAACCTATAAAATCAGACTCTATAGATAGAGTGAGGTGTTTGTACAAGCTCACTGTGTAATTCTGGGGCACACTGTTTGTTAGTAACAAAGTTTGAGAACCACCATTTAAGATGCCTGGTCTCTAAATCAGAATTCCTTATCCACTAGGTGGTGCCAGGAATTCAAAGATGGAACTTTCTGGTACAGCATATACTCCCCTTTGAGTATACAGTGTACTCATTTTCTTCCCCTTCATTTCCACCACCTTCATATCGCCTCAACTTTTAGAAGAGGGTTATGTCATACCAAAGTAAATATTTTGTTCAGTATCAGCTTAGTGGCTTTTTTTTTAATCTGTTTGGTTATGATGGAAAGGCTTGTCTTGAGGGGGTCTGGAGAGGAGGCAGCTTCAGCACTCCTCTTCTCCTTAGCTTCTTACTTTCTGAGTGCAAATGTTTAGAAGAGGAAAATCTACTGCAAGTGGCCGCATCAGCAGTGAGTGACTGGATAACAATTACATGGCAGGTTCCTAAGAGCCGCATTTAACCATTTGTAGTTTCGATCCTTGTCCTTTCCCAAAAGTCATGACTTCAAATGTACCAGAACTGTCCATTTATTTTTTTCTAACTCCCCCGACTTGGTGCAAAGGTATTTGATGACTTCTTTAACTGTTTTATCCTTTGTTGGTCCTCAGGTTTTTGCACATTTAAAAATCCTGTGCAGGTGATAATCTCATTCCAAAATTTTTCTGAAGATTCTATGTGTTTGAAATCTGGTCAAGGACATTGTGTTTATTCTTACATGTGTTTACTTTTAAATATGCATTGAACAGAAATGGCTAGAAAGCTAACAAGACAAATGACATATTTCTTTTATTAATCCTTTCTTAGTCCATTTGTGCTTCTATAACAAAATACCTGAGACTGGGTAATTTATAAAGGACAGAAACTTATTCTCCCATCCTTCTGGTGGCTGCAAATTCCAAGATCAAGCCATCGGCATTTGGCAAGAGCCTCCTTGCTGTGTCCTCACATGGAGGAAGGAAGAAGGGCAAGCTAACCAAGTGCTCAATGAAGCCTTTTTTATAAGGGCCTTAATTCCACTAATGAGGGAGAAGCCCTCATGACCTAACAACCTCTTAAAGGCCCTACCTGTTAATATTATCACATTGGAAACCCCTGAAGTTTGGAGAGTTCATTCAAACCCAAACATTCAAACCTTCAAACCATAGCAATCCTACAAATATCTACTGAGTAACTATATGTACCAGGTGTTGTGATACACTCTTGTGTAAGGATATGGGGGTGAATAAAACAAACACATAGAAGCTCTCATGGATTTGCATTCTAGTTGGGAAAAACATATAGAGAAAAAAAGAAAACAAATAAATTAATAAGACACTGATAGCAACAATCCTTTTATTGATAAGTAATAAAGCAGAGAAAATGTGATAGCTTATGTACAAGATGGGATTATTTTTGATGCTGTGGTCAGGGAAGGCATCCCTGAGGAAGTGACATCTAAGCCGAGATTAAGTGATGACAAGAAGAGTCAGAGGTCAAGCCATCTAGGGAGAGGGTGGAGCAAGTGCAAAGACCCAGGGTAGGAATGAGCCTGGCATGCTGCAGATTGGGAAGAAAGCCCAATGTAAGGACACAGCAGCCAAACGAGTTTGGAGATGTGGGCAAAGACCTGATCAGGGCCATAGATTGCAATTGAGATTTTATTTTTAGTGAAAGGGGAAATCATCAGATGATTTTAAGGAGAAGTGTAACATAGTCTGATATATTTTTTTAAATATCATCCTGGGTCCTGATTGTAGAGGGGACACAGGTGGAAGGAGCAGGAACAATGGGAGCATTGCTGCAATGGTCCAGAAAAGAGACAAGGCCCTTGGATGAGTGCCAGCAGTGCCAGTGGAGAGAAGGGGCCGGATCTGGATGTGTTCTGCAGGCACAGCTGCTAAGAGTTGCTGATGGACTGCAAGTTGGGAACCAGGGGATGACAGAAATTAACAACTCGCTTGATCAAACACCTAACTTGCTGTTTGATCAACCAGGAAGATGGGGACGCCCTTTACTGAGAAGGGTAAAATGGGACGAGAAAAGTTTTGGAGGAGAGCTGTGAATAAAAATTCTGATCTGGTCACACTAAGTTTGAGATATTTGTTTAATAGGGAGAAGTCAGAAGGGAATTATAAGATTTGAGTGTTGTCAGCATATAAACAGTATTTAAAGTTATAGGGCTGGCTAATATCACTTAGAGCAGCAGTCCCCAGCCTTTTTGGCACCAGGGACCGGTTTCATGGAAGACAATTTTTCCACGGACATGGAGTGGCGGGGGGTGATGTGCAGCTGGTCCCTAACAGGCCACAGCCCAGCGGCTGGACATCGCAGACTTGGAGAATGTGTGGGGTAGCGAGAGTACTCAGGAGGGATCCCATCGACTCTACGTCAATGCTCCGTTGTTACTCTCTCAATGAGCCTATCAAAAAAAGTAATGTGGTTAAAATCAATATTGCTAAGGTGAAAATAGTACTCCAGATGGTTATTGCAAAGAGTAAATGGGGAACACATAAAATATCTAAGACAGTGCCTGACAGAGTAGGCAATCAATAAAATGTGATTTTTTCTCTCTATTTCCTTTCTTGGTAAAAGTGGACCCTGCAGTAAGTTGCAATAGAACTAAAATTGGTCTGTTGGCTCAGATGTTTTTGCAGCCAGAAGTCTTAAGAATCGTCTCACTCTGCATTTCCAAAATGAGCTATTTTTCCTACAGGGTATTAACAGTTCTCTGTGATCTCCATCTCAGTAAATAAAGTTAAATAGATTTCTTGAATGCAGACCTTCACAAAGGTCTCTAAAGGACAGAAATCGTATTGATATACAACATTTTGCAACTTTCATACAGGCTAGAGAAATTGTCCTCAGATCCCAGTTTAGGGAAGCGCTGATTCACCCCAAGCCAACATTCTACATTTGAGAAAACCAAGGCTAAGGGAGATAAGTGACTTGAGCCAAGTCCCAGAACCAGTAAAGAGTTCCAACGCCAAGCTTGGAGCTCTTTATTCTGGAATATACCATCATTATGATACTGCTTATTGTTTCTAAAGTTACCTCAACTTTCCCACCAGCCTTCCCCTCTGAGTAGCCTCTTCCTGCTTTTCCCTAAAAGCCGAGTGTGTGAAGTGCCTGGAGCCGAAGTTCAGGGCGATAAGATGCCCAGAGAGGGCTGCAAGTTCCTCTATTTCTCCGAAATAGAGCCCATGTTGTTTATGAAGAGTTGCCTAAGTAGGAATGACTTTGTTACATGTCCATAACATGGAGCAGGAAGTATTAATAGATGCTTATTCTTTCTTTTTAAAAAAAAAAAAAAAAAAAGAAGGCACAAGATAAACTGTTATTTATGGCCTCACCTCCAATCACATGTGTGTCTTTGGATCCGTCTCTGGCTATTATTAACAAAGGCAGTAAAGGGGGGTTCATATTTGCTAAACCTTTGCCCTATAACTCAAAGTTTCTAAGTCAGCAGAAAGCATCTTTACCAGTGATCCAAAAAACCCTGGACGAGCTTTCTTAAAGCAACAGCTGCTGTTTTGTCCTAATTTCTTTCCTTACCTATGGGGTTACGCAGTGGGGAGAAAGATCAGAGCTTTGCCAAGTGCCTTTCTCATCACAGTTCTGCAGAGAAGAACCCTGGAACACGCAGACACTGAACCTTAGCATGTCCGAGGGCCTTCAACATGTTAGGCACAAGGCGGGATTGGAACCAGGCTTGCCTCACACTAAAGGTGTGTTACAACTCAGTGAAGAAAGCTAGGGTGCAGTCGATAGAGGGGAGAGGAGAGGGGCTGCAGGTAACAGATGTGAGAAGAGTGAGCAGTGGGTACTGCTGTGACCTTTGCTCTAGGAGGCCGCCAAGGGGAGGGAGAGTACAGAAGGGGAGATGGGGGCAGGGTGTCGGGACGTGGTGGCAACAGTCTGTAGGTCTAGCAGGTATGATTTTGAGATCCTCAGTAGCTGTCATCTACCCTGCCCTAAAGCCACTGTCCCTGATTTCTAAGGATGGCAGGCCTCTGACGCATGTCGGGCTATTATTTTGGGAAGATCCACTGCACTCCCTAAGTTGCCCCTGCCAACTTACTGAATCTGAGGGCATTCTCAAGGTGACCTTTGTTTAGTTCAAGCAGTTGACAACAGTTAAAATGTAATTGCCCCTGGGAGGAGCTATTGTCATCTTACCCTATTAGTGACATGAATATAGGATCTGAAGCAGTTAGCTATTGCTGTGTAATAAATCATTTCAAAATATGGGAGTTTAAAATAACAACTATTGTGTTTCATAGGTCTGCAGGTTAGCAGGTAGATCTGCTGGTCTTAACCATTTTAGGTGTTGTCTGGGCTCATTCCTGTGTCTGTGGTGACGCGCAGGACAACTGGGAGCTGGGTGCCTATGACAGCTAGGACTCGGCTCTGTTCTACGTGCTCTCACATGGAGGAGACCTTTAGTTCAAGCATGTTGTCATGGTGACCACAGAGAAGCAGCAGAAACACACAGGATTCTTGAGGTCTAGACTCAGGACTGTCACAGGGTCACTTCTGCCCCATTCTACTGGCCAAAGCAAGTCACAAGGCAAGGCCAGGCCAAGTTAGAGTGGGCAGGGACTACAAAGCTGTAGAGCAAAGGGCATGGATGCATAGAGGCCACTAATTTAACTGGGGTCATCAATGCCTTCACTCTGCCACAATCTGAGGGCAAATTTTGATTGAAAGAGTAGAGAATAAAAGTTATTTGCATTCTTAATAATCTCATGCATGGAAATCTCTTGTTCTATTATCTAGTCTTGAACTCAAGCAAATTGCACTCTTCCTTCTCATTTGTAAATCTTGATCTTAGTATTTCCTATGCAAGTAAATCATCTCCCCACTTGCTTTTTTTTGCAATGGTCTTAGATTAAATTGAATGAAATCCTTAAAAATATTGAATCATTTGAGTTCAGCCAACCAGATTTTTGTATGATACTTTAAGCTTTAATGGCATTTCATCATTCTTCTAATTAATGAGCAACTTTAGTGTCTGCATTAGTGACATGGTGGAATAGCTAAAAAGAAAAAAGAATGAAAAAGATCAAATTCCCTGTGAATTTGCCTTCCAGCATGACAGATGTATCCTCAGTAAATATTTACTGAGTCTCCACAGTGAGGAAAGAACCATGATAAGTATAATGCAAAACACGTTTTAAAAAGAAAAGTGTATTCTGATTACAGCAAGCACAGATGAGACATGGGTGATAAGACACTGGTAACAGAATTTAACAGTGATGTCAAGGTTGTGCTGGGTGTGTTCACTTTACATACTATATGGTCATGACCTTATAGGAGTGGGCTGAGGACCATTTGGGGTGGATCGGGGTGGGAGCTTTGAGGTAGCAAATGCTCACTGTCTCCTAAGGTGAGGAGAGACATCGGGATTGCAGTAAGACACGGGTCATTGTGAGTGAAAGGGTCAGTGAGTGTGACCCCAAGTCAACAACAAGATAAGATGAAGCTCTTGAGGCGAGGAGGTAACATTATCTTAGGAGTCACACAGGATGTTTCTGAGCAGACTCTGAAGAAGGAAGCTTCTGACACAGCACGTGTGAAGGCAGAGCAGGCCACGTGGCTGAAGGGGCCGTCACCGGCCAGGTCTGGAGTAAACACAAGTTCCTTCCTGGTACTCCCAGAGCCTCGGGAAGAGCAGCTGGCCTCCGGAAGCTGTGGGGACGACAGCAGGCCCTGGCGGCAAAGAGGAGCGTCCAGCAGACGTTTCAAGCGCAGCGCACGCCCTGGAAGAGCGTGACGACGGGGGAGGGGGGTGAAGCCAGTGGACTCAGACCTGGAATTGTAAGTGACGGATCTCAGACCTGGAAAGAAACAGCTGGGCGTCGAGTATCACCTCTTTGCTATGGAAAAGGTCTGCTGGTATCTCAAGGACAGAGTGTCTCCACGTGGAGAATGGCCTTGGTTGCCAAATGGGGGCATTTTCCTTGCTTATCATCAGGAGCCTGAGCAAAAGCAAGAACAAACCCACATACTTCCATGTACTCTGGAGCTCTGACACAAGCACATTTTGCCTATAGGTTTGTTGCCTAGAAGAACTGGCAGAGTTTGAGGTTTTTCATGTCACTCAAGCTGAGGAAGGAGTTAAAGCACAGAGGGACCTGAGCAGAGCTAGGAGAGGCGCGGAAGGCATTGCAGCAGTCTAGACAATTTGTTCAGGAGAACTCGGTACTTCCCATCTCAGTTAAGGGAAAATGGGATTGAAATACACACGCACTAAGTCACACTTGTGCTGGCAACTCTGTAAGTGTTGGTTTTAAGTTCCTTTTAATCTAGAAAGATAAGTTTGGTTTTAGGTTAGGTTTCTTTGAGTTCCTTGTAAGTAGGCACTATAGTTAGGCTTTTGGTGTTTTGGCTTTTATTTTGTTTTCTAGTTTAAATTTTGTAAAATTACTAGAAGAATACCAAATATATGTGTAGAGATATTTAATTCGTTTAAAAATTACTCTATCAGGCCAGGCGCAGTGGCTCATGCCTGTAATCCTAGCACTCTGGGAGGCCAAGGCAGTATGATAGCTCAAGGTCAGGAGTTCCAGACCAGCCTGAGCAAGAGCGAGACCCCATCTCTACTAAAAAAATAGAAAGAAATTAGCTGGACAACTAAAAATATATAGAAAAAATTAGCCGGGCATGGTGGCACATGCCTGTAGTCCCAGCTACTCAGGAGGCTGAGGCAGTAGGATTGCTTGAGCCCAGAAGTTTGAGGTTGCTGTGAGCTGGGCTGACGCCATGGCACTCTAGCCCAGGCAACAGAGTGAGACTCTGTCTCCAAAAAAAAAAATTCCTCTATCATTCAAACTATAATTGCTTTAAAATCTCTCAAAGAATCCCATCTTCAAAGGATAAAGAATTCTATTGGAGGGTTATTAGAGCCAGCCCACACCTAAGGCAATACAGAGACTGTCTCGAGAATGACATTCAGAGGCACCACCAGGGGTACCCATGAACACTGTGAAGACAAGCGCTGTCTGGGGACATAATGGGAAACTAACATAAAATGTAAATGGGTGAGAAAATTAGGAGCTTTATTTCCCTTCTGGGGAGACTGTGTATAACAGCGGGAAGAAACAGGGCTTTGGATTTTCCAGACCTGCATTTGAATCTCAGCTCTGCTGCCACTTAACTGAAAGTACAAACTAGGAAAAGAGATGATCTCTCTTGAGTTTCAGTTTTCTTATCTCCAAATGCTGAAAAACATAGCTATTTCCTGGCATTCTTAGGAGGATTCAATAAGTTCCTATATGTAAAGTGTCAGGCATGTGGAAATTAACAATAAATCAATTCCCTCTGCTCCTCATTTTCCCTCCCTGACAACCTCACAAGAAACACCAAAACACGGTAACTCAGAGAAAGTGCACATGGCACCGCAGTTCCCAGGGCGGCCCAGCCCAGTCATCAAACCCCACCTCACACTGGAGAGTTTCCACAGGTGCATAGGGGAGATGTCCAACTCAAACTCTGGTATACCAAAAATCTCGAAATGACATCTTCCCTGTGTGGGTTCATGCTCACCGTGGCTATCGAGGAGTTGGTGAGCATCCACATCTGGGTCTGAGTCTCAGCATTGATACTCACAAGCTATGAGACAAGAGATCAGTCCATTAGACACTGAGCTTCAGCCTCCTCCTCTGCAAAATGAGTGTAAAAACTTCCTTCCAGAATCATTCCCAGCATTGTCCATGAACATGTTAAGAAGCCTACCACCGTCACCACAAATGTGGTGACCCGAAAAAACTCTTTGCCAATTTGTTACCCAATTGAGTCATCTCCTTCTGTTTTTATTACTAGTGAAAAATATTTTTCATTTATTAACCACATGCATTTCTTCAACTATAAATTGCATGCATATGACTTGACTCACATTTTAAAGATCCTACGAGCTCAATTCTCAAGATCAAACTACCACAGGAGGCAACATCTCAGTCACCTGTTCTGAATTTGATCTGGCCTCACTGCATTTCACTGTTTTAAAATATTGCAGGATGAATGCTAAGTTGAAGACATGTATATAATCAACAGCAATATAGATACTCATTAGTATACAAGACTCTTTCACTTATTTATCTTTTATTAACTTCATACTTTCATAATGCCTGAAGATTTTGTAGAGAATCATCATGATCAGTGTTCTTTATTATCGCCATTGTTACAAACAGGTGAAATAAACAACTACCTAGAAAAGTATGAGTTCAGGATTATCAAGAAGGATTAAAGGAAAATACCAAAAGTCCTGGTCTTGGACTTATGTAGTCATATATAAAAAAGAATAAAAACAGAATGTCTTCATAAGGGACAGAGATGATCAAATTCACCAATTTTGAATAAGTTTCTACTTATATTGTTAAAAATAATTAGTTATCCAGAAATAAACCCTAACATTTATGGTTAATTGATTTTCAACGAAAGAGTCAAGACAATCCAAAGGGAAGAGAGTAGCCTTTTCAACACTAAGGCCAGGACAACATGCAAAAACATGAAGTTGGACCCCCACCTCACAGCATGCACAAAAATTAACTCAAAGTAGGTCATAGACATTATACTTACGTAAGAGCTAAAACTATAAAATTCTTAGAAGAAGATATGCAAGTAAATCTTCATGACCTTGGGTTAGGCAATGATTTCTTAGGTACAATACCAAAATCACAGGTGATAAAAGAGAAGATTGCTAAATTGGACTTTATCAAAATGAAAAGTTTTGGTACTTCAAAGGACACCATAAGAAAGCAAAGAGTCGACCTATGGAATGGTAGAAGGTATTTGCCAATCATATGTCTTAAGGAACTCATATCCAAAATATATAAAGGACACAACTCAGTCATAAAAAAAACAACCAATTTTAAAATGGGCAAAGGATTTGAATAGATTTTCCTCCAAAGAGGATATACAAATGGCCAGTAAGGACATGAAAAGATGTTCAACATCCTTAGTTATTAGGAAAATGTGAATCAAAACCACAGGGAAACACCACTTTACACCCACTTGAATGGCTATAATCAAAAAGAAAACAAAAATTGTTGGCAAGAGAAATTGAAACCTTCATCTATTGCTGATCAGAACATAAAGTGTTATAATCATTTTAGAAACCAGTTTGACAATTCCTCAAAATGTTAAATATGGCAATTTCACCCCTAAGTGTGTAATCAAGAGAATTGAAAACACATGTCCAGGCAAAAACTTGTACACAAACGTGTACATTATTTATAATAGCAGCATTATTTATAATAGCCAAAAAGTAGAAACAATCCAAATATCCATCAACTGAATAATAGACAAATGAAATGTGACATATACATACAATGGAATATTATCTGGTCATAAAATGGAATGAAGTACTGATACACGCTAAACAGATGAACTTTGAAAATGTTATGCTAAGTAAAAGAAGTCAGTCACAAAAGATCATATATAATATGGTCCTATTTATAATATGAAATGTCCAGAAGAGGTACTTTCTCTTTCCATATATGAGATAGGAAATGTCTCAGAGAAAGTAAATTGGTAGATGTGTGGTTGCCGAGGGCACAGTGGAAATAAGAGGGATGGGAGTGACTGCTCTTGGGTACAAGGTTGCTTTGGAGAGTGATGAAAATGTTCCAAAATTAGATGATGGTGATGGTTGCACAACTCTGTAAATGTCCCAAAAGCCACTGAATTATACACTTTAAACATGTGAACTTTGTGTTATGTGAATTATATCTTAATAAAGCTGTTTGAAAAAAAAACTCCAAAAACAGATAATCAGTTACTTTAAATAAGACCCCATGCTTGGCTGGGCGCGGTGGCTCACGCCAGTAATCCTAGCACTCTGGGAGGCC
>JAQIFY010006521.1:0-10236 GCA_028533085.1 Varecia variegata
ATATTTCTTTCTTCACATAAGTTTAATTTCAAGAAACCTAAGCTTGTCTATGCTATTGTGATTATTTTATATAAAAAACAAACTTTTCCAAGTATACATTTTATAGGATTATAAAATCAAACAAAAGGCAAAAGCAGACAATCAAAAATATTTAGACAAAGGACTTTAAAAATCTAGTGCAATATACTAATTTAACATAATGGAAAAGAAGGTGGTGCCCTCACCCAGCTGATCAGTGGGAGAGTGGTACTAGATTCCAGTTAGATTGTTGATGGGAAGGTGCAGCTTTAAATACTAGTTTTACCCTCAGTAGATGCTAAGACTTCCAGGACATTTGTAAAGCTATTAAAAGCTTCCTTCACAGCAAATAAATTAGGAAATTGCCACTTCTAGGTGAACTAGAAGTAGGCTCTGTGTGACTCAAGGACTAGATAGGAAAAAAATAACATGATCAAAGTAGGGTAATTAAAGAAGATCTGAAACAAACGTTATAAATCACAAGGATCTTTGGTATATCCTGGCTTTCACTTTGTAAACAATTTTTTATTGAAATTGTATGTATCTAAGGTTAACTTTCTTTTCCATTAATAGGGTAAGGAGAGGAAGCCATTCTGGAAAGCAATATGATAGAGTCCTGTGGTCCTTGACAGGTAGAAAACAGCCTGAAGCCTGAAATAGAGGAAGATTGAGAAATACTTACCCCAGCATTACTATTCTTCCTGCCTTTAATCTCTTCGTTTTTGCTTTCCGTTGGCCAACACAATTAGATGTCAGAGGTGAGGAAAGCCTAAAGGAAGAAAAGAAGGTGGGGAAAGGTGAAAAGTGAGTCTGGAGGAGCAAAGAGATTTCCAGCACAGGTTCTTTTCATCTAGGCTGTCCCAGTGGTGAACCGAGTTAGATTGGGCAAGCATTGCCTGGCTGGCTTCCAGCCTGTACTGTTACTTTGTTGGCCCACATAGATGGTATGTGCATCCATTTCACCTCTTACTAACATGGTAATACTGACCAAATTACTTTTATATGCAAACTAAACATAAAGATAATATTTTCCCCTCATGTGTTGTGATGACTAAATATAACAGCTATTTGAAAGACTATTACAAATCTAAGTAAATATGTGAATGTATGACAATTTTCATTATTCAAAGAAGAGTCATTTTTCTAATAACTGTCACACTTCAGTATGAATATTTATCAAGAGTTTTTTGCTCATTTTTAGTCAGCTATTCCCACTACCCATCATACCTAGTATGTTGATGCTGAGCTGTCTGAAGTTACGCCTATTGTTTCTCCTCCCTAATATGTTTTAGCCATTCTTTCATATATGTTCCCAGCACTTCAAAAGAACTAAGTCTCTCCCTTCCATTTATTATCTGGACTCTTCACTTCTTTATTACTATACTTTAAGTTTGTATTATGTGATTAACATATCATCATTAACCATATAATATTCTATAATAATAATTTTATGTACATTTCAAAATTTTTATAATAGCCCTTAGAAATGACAGAAGATTAGTTGGAGCCAACAGAGAATTTAGGGATTCATGAACTGAATAACTGTGTATTTTCACAATACAATATTTAGATACAAGTAACTTCCACAATGCTAGCATAAAAACATCCCATATAAGTCTGGTCATATGTACCTTATTTCCTTTAAGAGGCAAATCTATAAATAATTATTACTAAGCTACCAAAGAGTTTCTGACTTATAGCTAGCTATTATTTTTCTAGTGAAATTTAGTGGGTGGATTTAATACAGACTAAATGCTCATGGTTGACTTTTGAAAGTAAGTTAAAATTTCTTGTCATATAATCAGTAACTGTGGTGCAGCAGTTCCAAGACACTTGATAGTTATGCTTACTTTCCCTGTCAAACACATCAATCAAATTTCCTTGTGGTAGAGTAGATTGGAATATCAAATCAAATGGCCATTTTTTTAAATTAAGCATTTGTATTCCTTTTATAATTTAGCTAGTGTCTAAGTCCATTTGGGCTGTTATAACACAAACAAAACATTCTACTTTCAGTGATAATTTCTATGGTTTGCTTCAAAAATACCACAAACTGGGTGACTTAAGTACAAACATGTTGCTTACAATTCTGGAGGCTAGGAAATCCAAGGTCAAGGCAAGACAGATTTGATGCCTGATGAGGGCCCATCCCTCTGTGTTCTCACATGGTGGAAGGAGCTAAGAAACTTCCTTAGGCTTCTTTTAAAAAAGCACTAATCTCATTTGTGAGGACTCCACGCTCATGGTATAATCACCACCCAAAGGCTCCAACTCTTAACACTATTCCATTGGGTATTAGGTTTTAACATATGAATTTTGGAGGACATAAACATTCAGACCATAGCAGCTAGTATATGCATACAAAAACATAAAGTTCATCTGACTTTTAAATTTTTAATTTCTAATACATTGTTTTTTTAAGTATGTGGCAGTCAGTAAGGAGAAATTAACATCTATAAACTGATACCGACTCATGTTTCCATAGTTTTGGAGGCCCTGCCTGCGATATAATGATGTTCACTCTTAACCATTTACTCAAATAATAAAATAGTTTCTCAGGTTAAAATAACTTTTTTAATACAACAAACAATTTTATTTTTCTGTAAATAAAGCTTTAAAATAAAATTCAACATTTATACAACACATGTTGACACACGCCATTGCATATAAAATATAGCATAAATCTATTTTAGTATTATTCCATTTTATAGGAAATAGACTTAAGACTGTAAGTGATTTGTCTATTCATACAGTGAAGAAGTGGGAGATTCAAGTTCATTGAATCTCTGCCAACAAAATCAATGACTTACCATTGTTTCACAATAGTCTCAAATTGGAAATACAATCCATTACCATTAGCTGTTTTAGCCATTTGCTTTCAGAAACTGTTAATCAGTTTTCAGAAATGATAACGAAGTTAACACTCAATTCCATTTTGAAAAATGATATCAAATGAATCATTTCATTTTAACTTTCTCTACAGACACTAAATATTTGCACATAATATTATATGTTGATTTTAATCTTTATATTCATATGTGCAATGCAAGATTTCTGTGTTATGTATTGTAGGAACAGAAGAAGGCAGGCTACAATGGTCAATTATGCTTTCTCTGTGAAGTCTTTTATGCCTTCAGCACTATTCTCGTGCCATGTGTAACACTTCTATAATATAGAAATTTTGATGGCAAAACTAAACAATATTATTTTTATTTCCTTCCTGACACCTGGTGCACCATTTTATAGTTGGATAGGTTGATATCTCTTTGTATGTTTATGAAAACAAACTAGAAATATGTTAATATGCCTTTGAAAAAAAAGAGAGAGAGAGTTTATGAAAGAATAAGTTATGATCTTAGAAAAAGAAGGTTTAGAGTTTCCTTGGGCAAAGGTTCAAAAGAGACACTTAAGAGAGTATGGCCAATGGGGATTTTGGGATTGAAATGATGACTACTATACAATTTAAAACTTCTCCTCAGTGTCTTCTACAAAACTGTCAGAAAACATTTGTGTTATTGAGAAATTCCTTTTCTGAGAATGTAAAATGTCCATTTTTTGCTTAAATATTAGCCTAAGTTAAAATTAGAAACTGTTCAATAAAACTTCCAACATCTGGCTTATGCATTATACTCATTGTTATCAAACAACAGACTATCAGTAGTTTGAAGTCGCAGATTGTGTTTTATCAATTTTTGTATCTATAGTAAGTCCAAATAACTAAAATATAGAAGATAGTAACTGTTTAATGACCATTAACATTTAAAGGAAAAGATCAGAAAGAATATAGTAGGAAAGGAGAGGAATAAGAATGAAAAATAAAGAAGAGGAAATGAAGAAAAGGGAAGAAAATGGACTTTGAAGTGAAAAACCTACTTGAACTTTCAGTTCTTCAGTTTTTATCATCTGCCCTTGAGCAGTAACTTTTGTAAGCCTCAGTTTCTCTCCTTTGCAAAATAGGGATGAATAATAACCATAATTGCCCTTTTGAAATACCAAGGGATTCAGATGAAATGATATAATTAAAAGATACTGGGAAAATTAAATTATGTTATGCTTATCTTAGACCTACTCCAAGGAGAGACACCAATATTGAAAATCTATTAGATAATTTTTCTCCTGCTCTTTTGTTTTGTGGAAATACATTATATTAAAAAAGAGCAGCCTCCTCTAAGATTACAATTTGTCTCATGGACTATATACAGATAACTCGTTTTAAATTCTTTCATTTTATTTTTTATTTCAGTATATTACAGGGGTACAAATATTCAGATTACACCTATTGCCGTTGCCCCACCCAAGTCAGAGCTTCAAATGTGTCCATCCCCCAGACAGTGTACACTGCACCCATTAGGTGTGAACATACCCATCCCCTCCTCTCCCCTCCTACCTGCCCCACACCGATGAATGTTACTACTATATGTGCACATAAATGCTGATCAGTTAGTACCAATCTGTTGGTGAGTACATGTGGTGCTTGTTTTTCCAGGCTTGTAATACTTCACTTGGTAGAATGGGCTCCAGCTCTATCCAGGACAATACAAGAGGTGCTAGATCATCATTGTTTTTTGTGGCTGAGTAGAACTCCATGGTATGCATATACCACATTTTATTAATCCACTCATGTATTAATGGGCACTTGGGTTGTTTCCACGTATTTGCAATTGTGAACTGTGCTGCTATAAACATTCTAGTGCAGATGTCTTTTTTATATAATGTCTTTTTTTCCTTTGGGTAGATGCCCAGTAATGGGATTGCTGGATCAAATGGTAGTTCTACTTGTAGTTCTTTGAAGTATCTCCATATTACTTTCCCCAGAGGTTGTCCTAGTTTGCAGTCACACTAGCAGTGTACGAGTGTTCCTATCTCTCCGCATCCACGCCAACTCTTACTTCACTCTATGCCATTCTCTCCTACCATTCTGATCCTTTCATCTCCTAATCATTAATGAAGAATGCTCCTACTGTCATAAATTGTCCTATAAAGCAGGAAAACTGTAGTAGAACAGAATTATAACCTGGCACACTAAGTATATAAATAAAGAGGTTCTAGACAGCTGATCAAAGGAAAAAATATACTGAAGTCTGTGAGGGTTTGGAAGTCTTCTACAGAGATTGAGTCTTCACTATGTGCTTAAATGAATCCATAATGTAGTATTATAATATATAGTATAAGCTGAATAGCTATATACTTTAGCAGCTGTTTTTGAAAAAAATACATGACATTAGTGTTTTTATAAAAAATAGTTATACTTTTTGTGGTTTTTAGTTGAAGTTTAGGATTGTATATAAGAGCTGCAATGATGGTGTTTGAAATAAATCTGAAATGTTCAGAGTCATGAAGCTCTTAAATAAGCAAACCTCACTTTCTAGTGTTCAGAGGCATTCAATTCCATTATGAAGCTTGAAAGAAATAATGTAGAAACCAATGTGGAATTTGAAAGAAGGGAGAAAATAATGTGTAATAATTGTTTTATCTCCTTGAGGAATGCTCCACTATAAAAAATCTGATAATCTGAATTTCTCTTCCATTAGTTTCCAAATTTATAGTAAGGATTTACTTTTTTTTTTTTCTGAAAGTATTAAGAGGTTGATTTTTTTGCACGTGGCTTCTGCTTTGGGATGTGGACCATGCCATTTGATGACTTTTCTGGTCTCTGTTTGTTCCTTTCATTTCTCATTAAAAATCTTAGTTCAAAAGCTCATTACCTCATGACCGATCTTGGCAATGATCTGCCCACAGGTCTGTTGACCTCTAGAATCTCTTCTGGTAATCTGTTATATACCAGGCTAAAAGACACCTTTTTCCTTTTTGTGACACTATGAAAATATTTTGCCCTTGGTCAAAAAAGTACCTAAGTATGCAATATGTGTTTTCCACATTTTAACCTCCTGGCCAACATTCAAGACCCCCACAGTATGGCAGAAATCTAAATTTCCGGATGATTTTTCACTATTGTGGCCCTCAGCCCTGCCATGCATTCATATGGCAACATGCAATATACATGCACACATCTTTTGACTTCCACCTCTGTGTTCATGACATTTGCTGTTACTGGAGAAGGCTGAATTTTACCTTTTAAAATCCCAGCCATCCATTCAAGGATAGGCTAGAAAGGCCTGAAGAAAATTACAAATTTTCATCCAAAATGCAAATGGCTTTCCCTTTTGCTCAGCCATGGCATTTTCTTAACATAAATCATACTCCTGGCCTATATTTTTAATGACTAAATCTTCTTCTTATTAGAAGATTATAAAGCGGAATTAATCCTACTCTATGTCTCCAATGCAGTGGTTCACAAACACAACCCTTAGTCTGGTACAAGGTCAGAGACTGACTAAGAATCAGCTAGAAACTGTGATAATATATAGTTTTACAGACCACATCACAAAGTTTCTGAGTATGACTGAATATCCCACACACAATTTACTAAGTTTAGAAAACTATAACCTAATTCAATTGTGTGATTCTGAGTGGTGAAAAGAAGAGATGAAAGAATAAGTGCAATCCATATATATTCATAAATAAATGAATTAAGGAAGAAATGAAATGTTTTTTTTAAAAAGAAATACTCTATAAAAATGAAGAATTAAATTTAGCTCTGCTATGTAACACTTTTTGAAATAAGTAGTTGATCTCACTAAGCACCAATTTCTATCTACAGAAATATCATTTGAAACATATTTTTTAAAGGCTAAAATATATTCTTAATGTATAATCACGCATGTGTTTCTGGCCCTCCCTCCCCCAAAATAGGTTGTTTTCTTCTCCATCTAATTTTGTCTCAAAGCTTTTTCTACACTTTAAGATATGTAAGATGGAAATATAACATTGAACATAATACATACGTCTCCTACAGCTGAGGCAAGATTACCTTTTATTGTAGGAGGCAGAAAAATGCAGGGGTCATATA
Source organism: Varecia variegata (assembly GCA_028533085.1). NCBI lineage: Eukaryota > Metazoa > Chordata > Mammalia > Primates > Lemuridae > Varecia > Varecia variegata. The sequence goes on from JAQIFY010006521.1 coordinate 6,929, forward strand.
CCAAAAATAATGGGCAGGAAGTAACAAATGAAATATCAGACATTTTCTTGTGGCATCTTATAAAATATGAGCTTCTGCAAAAGCTTCTCCTATAAAAATGTATTAATATCTCACATAACTCAGAGAAAAGGGAGACATATTCAAATCAGATACATGTTGGAAATCTGCCACTTCTTTTCTAAGGACTTTGTTCCATCAGTGTGTGTGTGTGTGTGTGTGTGTGTGTGTGTGTGTGTGTGTGCTTTCTGTGAATTTTTCCCATGTGTTTTTGCATTTATTCATTCATTTACTAAATATCTTTTGAAAACCTAATATGATATAGACACTGTGCTAGGTTCTAAAGATGTAGATGCAGATAAATAGAGTCCTGAGAGATGAGTAGAAATTATCTAGATGAAAATGTGCAAGAATATTGCTGGCAGAGGAAGCAAGTACATCATGGTAAAAACAGTGTTAGTTTATGGGATTTGAGCAGTGATCCATGACCCTTTCCCTAGCTCAGTGATATGGAAACTCTGGGCAAATGTGGCCAAGAAAATGTGACTCCCTCTTTTCTAAGCTCCAGGTCTAGGATTATAGTTGCTCCGTAGGAGGGATAGGCTACCAACATTCCTCATCTTCCCCATCAATTCCATGTTTCAAGAGCTGTATTTGAGGCAGGCATGACAAAAATGTCTAGGGCTCCTTTCTTTTAGTCAGCTCCAATTCTCAGCATAACATTTCTACCACAAGCATGGCAGCATCCTGACCAGCTACATGACAGCTTGTAAAATGAAGATTTCATACCAGAGGAAATAAATTGGCCAGATCTCCTCCTCCTGCCCAGCACCCACTCATAGACAGCATGGCACTCTAAGAAAGAGTAAGTATCTGTCCACATTCCAGAAGTGGGGAGAGTAAGAATCTGTCCACATTCTGCCCAGGGGAGATGTAGGCTGTAAGAACAGCTTGCTCCAGTGACTCTCCCTAAGGAAACCAAATTTATTTGGAACACAGTGTAGAGAAGTTCAAGCCAAAGAGCACTGCCAAAAATACTGGATATTTTAGTGGTGAGCAAGAAAAGGCTGGTAGCCATTACTATCCGCCTCCATTTTCAGAGTACATATTCTCCTATTTTTCACTCTTGCAGCTGATTTTTCAGAAAAAAGAAGTTTTTTCCCTAGTTCTTATGTCATTTACACCTTCTTTATATCCCTTGGCCCATTGTTATGTAATCTTACTAATCCATGCAAATTACATTGCACTAAAATGATCAAAGACCTTTTATCAGATTAGGAACTTTAAACTCATGCCTCACTCAGCTTATTAACTCCACTCTTTCTTTGAATGACTGACCTCCCTTCAATCTGTGTAACTTTTATTTTTCATTTAGATTTCTTAGCACTACCTCCACTGCTTTAACGCCTTTTTTATATACATGTTTCCTAAACATTTTAGCTATACCTTTGCCCTTACCTTCTACAACCTATATATTGACTGGCGTAAATTTATTTGCAAATGTTATATAATTTTTGAAACTCTAAATATCAGTGTTGTTCTTTAGAAATTACACTTGGATTTTGTTTTGCACCTCAAAGCCACTTGGTCAGAACATGAAATCTTCATTTCCTGTCCCCATCTATACTTTCTTCAGGTCCTCTATTGCTAATCGTAGTGACATGTACAATCTTGTTGCCTAAGTGCAAAGCCCTCTAAGCATACCTACTCTTCCCATGTATTCCCTCCAGTTAGTCATCAGTACACATGTTTTCTCCTTCCTGAATAGTTTTGGTGTCTCCTCTACCTCTCCATCTTTTTTGTCAACTTGCCCTAATTATTACTTTACCCTTTCTTTATTGAACTATTTTAATATCATTTTTGTTATTCTCCCTACCTCTATCCATACCTATATCCAATTATTTTAAAGGCAGTCAAAGTGGTCCCTTTTCTGAGTTGTTACCCCAAACACTTTTCTTAAAATTTACATCTATTTATCTCCCATGATAGATTTAAAACTGAAATAGAATACAGACTGTATGAATTTTCTTTTTAAAAATTTTCTTTCAGCATATACATCTATAGCCACTCTTTTCTCATCCTGTCTTCAATTATCAGATAAGAAAGGAACTTGTTAATTTCAGTCTTGAAAAGCCATTTGTATGAAGATGTATAGGTCAAAAAGAATACTGACCCACTCAGAATTAAGTCCTAAATTATTAGTACAGCAGAGAATGTCCTGTATGAAAACAGCCCTATCTCTCTCCCCATTCTCTAACATGCTAGGAATGCTTCAGCCACTATGAAGCTGCAAAATCCCCTAAATGTTCCATATATTTAAGTACACAAACACAAAATAATAACTTGCCAGTTCTATTACATTCATTTAGTGGAATTTATGTGTTAATATTTCATATTGCCTCAAATGGCACAAATGGATCTTTCTTTATCATATTTTATTCTTTAAAATATTATCCCTATAACATTATCACTTATGCACCAAAAGCTAACTTGAAATTACTGGAATGTAGTGAACATTTTCCTGGAAGTCATGTGACAGGAGTTCTGAATCCATTTCTACCATACTATGAAGCAATATAGATGTGAGAAGTACATTTAAACACTCCAGGTGTCAGGTTACTCCCTACTGAGAACTTGCTGAATTTATTGTATGATATTTAGGTTTCCTTCAGGTTTAATGTATTATGATCCCATAACTTTTATAGTCCCAATCACAATTCTGAAACACAGCAGTGGAAGTATTGACTTACCATATTTTTAGCTCTTATTTTCACCATAGGAAAAAAAATCCCTAAAAATCATTGTTAATAAGATTAGTTGTTGAACACATTGAAGAAAGAGCTGAGATGAGGGTGAGATGAGAGGAGACTGACTTCTCCTCCCTTCTCTTGGGATCCAGAAATAAAATAAAGTTTACTGTTATAGGAGGGAGTTAGACTTAAAAATTTAAATAGGGTTTTCAAAATTAATTGTATGGTTATGTAACCAGACTGATGATTTTTTTAATACTAAACAGACCTGAATTTTAGTTTTCTTGCACATGAATACAGGAAAACTCTTTAGTCTAAACCCTAGTAATTCTAAATTATTGATGATTAGCAAAAAAAGATCATTTTTTTTTTTTTTTTTTTTTTTTGAGACAGAGTCTCACTCTGTTGCCCGGGCTAGAGTGAGTGCCATGGCATCAGCCTAGCTCACAGCAACCTCAAACTCCTGGGCTTAAGCGATCCTTCTGCCTCAGCCTCCCGAGTAGCTGGGACTACAGGCATGCGCCACCATGCCCGGCTAATTTTTTCTATATATATTTTTAG
>JAQIFY010006522.1:0-10234 GCA_028533085.1 Varecia variegata
CAAGCTTCAGAAAAGTAAGCATAACATGATCTCACATGTGTAAATATATATAAAATACATGTTGCAAATAAATATGCATATGTAGCAAATGTATACATTGTATATGTCTTGCAAGATACATTATTTGGTTAATAATGACTGTCTCTTGGAGGATGAGTGGCTTGGGATGGAATAGTGGCCATGGATATGGAGAGAAGTGAATGGATTTGATAGATGTTTAGAAAATTTATCAGTTTTTGTGTAGTATACCTAAGTGGTCATGCTCAGTAAGCAATTGAATACATAGGCTTGAAGCTTGGAAGAGAAATTTGGTCTACCTATAATGAGTGGTAGTTGCTAACTTATAATGGCTTTTAATAGGTAGTTGAACATATGAAGTGTATAAAGCTGCCCAGGGGGATCCTCCCTGGGTATTGCCCATCTGTTCTTATATTAAACAGTCAACAGGCAGCCCCTTGACCCACTGCCATATCCAACTCCAGTTCCTCAGTGCACCAGATCTCAGCAGGGATTCAGGATGTAGCACAGTACCCCACACAGTGCTCCACAGATGTTTGTTGAATCCTGCATGAATGAATGGCTCTACGCTGAGTTAAAGCGTATTACAATATGACACACTGCTGATAATGCAGAAGGCTGTGTGGAATGGCAGAAGCAGCAGCAGAGACACTCTCTGGGGCTCAGCACCTGACCAAGTTTTGGCTCCCTCTCTCTGGTCTTAGTAAATTACTTAACCTTTTCCCGAGCTTTTGCTCCCTCATATCTTAAATTTGATTAATACTATTATAGCTCACAGGATAGTTGTGAGAATAAATGTCTATTAAAATGCTTGTTACTTAACAGTCACTCAACAGATATTGTATACTTCTGCTAATTCTTAAAACCCAACAAGAAGCCTTCAACCTCTTGACCCAATGTGAAGCTAAGTGAAAAATTCAGCCAGCAAGCACATGATGAAGTTAGCTTTGGCAGCGATCACTGGGTGGGCATATCAGCCCAGTCTAAGAGTATGAAACTTTATTTCCCCTAAAATATATTATATATGTATTTTTATATGTATATAGCCTTTCACCTATTCATGTATTTCTTCACTTTTGAAACCAAAGGCTCCCTAATGGGTAGAAAATGTTGTTTTTCTTCAATAGCTAACACAGCATGGGAGGAGTGGGGGACAGCTGGTGACATTGAGGGAAAATCGGTGATGCTGAGAGGCAGCAGGGACAAGAACAGACATTTTTATAAATAGGTCATTATTAAGTCATGGGCTGCCAGTAAAAATTTAGCATTAGTCAATAAGTATTTTCAGTAGGTTCCAACTTGAAACCATGCTGTGTGACATGACACTGTTAAAATTATTGCCTGATATAGTCTCTTTGCTAGAAACACTGTAGGAATAAAGAATAAAATAGATTGAGAGCAATAGGTACTTAGAAACCAGTTGAAAAATCCTTATTCAGGTAAAGACTCTTTTGCTAGCATCCTACCTGTGGTATTAACCAGTAAGTCTTTTTGTCATATCTGGTGGCGATTTGTTCTGCCTTCCCCAGCATCACAAAATAGCTTTTGCTTTTCTCCACTGGTTACTTATGCACTTAGCTCTCTGTTGTTCTGCTTTTACCTTTTGCTCTGTTTCCTACCAGAATGGGAGCCTTTTATGTGCTCAAATATTGGTAATTGGAGATATAGGAAGATATTACAATTCTCAAATTTTGACTCACTTTATAAAGGTTTTTTCAGAAATATTCACCTGTTCGTTCTTTGTTCTGAAAATTTCCATATACTTTTAGAAATATCCTCCTATACTAACACTTTCAGTACCCAGAATTACAAGGATGAATTAAAACAGAGTAAGCAATTATTAGATTAGTTATTTCAATATTACTGATGTCTAGCTTGCTATGTTTCATTTACAATTTAAAACACCATTCAGATTTCACTAATAATGAGCTATTTAGTTCAAGTTATAATTCTTCAATGTCAAAGGTATAATTTCCACCTGGTAGATCATTTATTTTAGATGATAAGAATTTAAACCCAAAACTGTTTAGGTACTAATAACATGTCTTAAACTCCCAATTCCATTAAAATGAGAGTCATATTTTAATATCCTTTTGCAAATTCCTTGCCACACATGAGTTTTTCCTTTTTAAAAGCAGCTATATAATTGCTGCCTTTCACATCTGAAGTTGACACTAATGCTGGTCGATGTTTTCCACATCTGTGGCCATGCCTAAAAGATCTAAGTGTGACTGATATTCCTCCTTACACAGCTCACACACAAAGCTTGGCTCTCTTAGTATTCTACCCAATAAACCCTGTGCTCAGAAAGTTAAAAAGCATCCATATTTATTTCAAAGTGAGTGAGAAATAGAGAAAAATACAGGGGGTGAGAAGAGACAGAAAGAGAGAGAGAGAGAGAGAGAACCGAGAGAACACCATTGTTTGGTGTTTTATAGACCCAAGAACAAAATGCAGCTTTGACTCACTGTCTGTGTGTCATATTGACTCAGTGCTGTGAGACTGGCTGTGTTCCAGGCGTTTAGTTGTGGAACTCCTGTCTTGCCCTGAAATTTTGAAAATGATCCCAGGTAAGGCTGATGAAACAGCTGTGAAAAGCGTGGTGTATTATCTGTAGCAAGTCCAAGTCTGGCATGTGTTTTTCAAACAAGATCTACAAGTTGCTTTGTGAAAAGTAGTATCTGAACATCAGTGACTTTTGGAAATACTTTAAAAATGGAAAATGTGTTTAAACACAAACATCTATTAAAAATGGGAGAAGAGTTATACAAACTCTGTGAGTAAACAATAAAAAATTCCCAAATATTTAGGGAATCCCAATTGAACAGAGGAAATAGGGAATGTTACAAGATTAACATTTAATGAATGTTCCAGATTTAAAGGTAACTTTTTGGCTTTGAGATAAGTTTCTGCTGAGCTAAGGGCCTCATTGTATTCGCTCACATTGGGGTTGCCTACAAATGATTATTATGTTTCCCTGTCTCAAAAGCAGGTCAGATCCCAGTATGCTTTGCTCCATTTAAATTCCAGTTGTGAGGCTGCTATGAGAAAAACATAGAAGTGGCATCTTCTTTTTCTGCAGCTTCATTCATCTGCACACTCTTTTATTTTCCCCACTCATATTCCAAAACAAAGTTAGTTTATGTGAATTATGAACAAACTGTCTTTATGTTGCAGCCATCTCAGCCAGAAGTCTATGTTACCAATCACCTACCATGAACATGCAAAGTGCATTTAACACTATCAAAATCTTTATATCTTACCATTGTAAAGTATTTCAAAGGACTATGCAGAAGCACTAAGATTAAAAAAAAAAAAAACACTCTTTTCACATACCTGGCAGTTTAAAATTAGCTGTAAGCCCTTGAAAACAAATACAATTTCTGTTTGATCTTCAAATTACAAATATCATTTACATAAGAAAAGAAATAAAATCCATATCTTCTCAATGGTTTACTCACAAGAATCACTTAGACATTGAATATTAATGCAATCTAGGTAGAAACTTGGGCACTATGGATGAAAAGGAATGTATTTACTACTACTAATGTTTATCCAAAAGTCGGACTACACAGAGAGTAAGCAGCTACAGTAATGCACTGCATAATGATGTTTTGGTCAATGATAGGCCACATATATGGTGATGATCCCATCAGATTATAATGGCTAAAAAATTCCTATCACCCATTTTTTTGTACCATATTTTTACTGTACTTTTTAATGTTTAGATATGTTTAATTACACACATACTTGCCATTGTGTTATAATTGCCTATGGTACTCAATTCAATAACATGCTGTATGGGTTTGTAGCCCAGGAGCAATAGGCTACACCATATAACCTAGGTATGTAGTAGCTATACCATGTAGGTTTATGTAACTACACTCTGATCACACAACAAAGAATTCACCTAATGCTGTATATCTTAGAACATATCCCTGTCATTAAGTGACACATGACTGTAATGAATGCATGTGGTTGAGAATTGGGAAGCTATTCAAGGACAGGTAAACAAAGATCACCTTTCCCTTCTTTCCCCTTTTGACTTTAAATTATAGTTGAACCTTGAAATCCTTAAGAAGTTTGGTTTTCAATCCATTACTTCTTTAGTGTTACTAACACTTTCCCAATATTTCTCATTAAAATGGAAGCAACACAAGTGAATTCCTAGTATGTCTAGGTACTCTAGTATTTCGAGATGAGTTTTGAAAAACTATTGACCCCATATTCTAGTTGGTGCCCTAAAGGGAAAAATTAGTCTCCAAATATTGAAGTCCTCAGGCATTTCTATCTACATGGAAAATTCATCTTTATAAGATAACAGTTAAACTCTGCTGAGAGCATATGAAAATACTCTAAACTTTTCTTCAATCTTAATGGTTTAATTCAAATTAAAGTGTTTAAAAAGTTATTATAATATGTTGCAGATATTATCTTCCATTCATTTACTTATCTTTCAACAATCTTTTTCTTTCATGAAAAGTGCAATGTTTGTCACATAACAGTCAACATTTTCTAGAATGGTTAATGACTTACGGAAATTTGAGATGATCTCAGGAGCAGATTATGTGGGGAAGTGAAACAGTATGTGTGTGTGTGTGTGTGTGTGTGTGTGTGTGTGTGTATGTGTGTGTGTGTCTGTGTTTTAATCAATTTAGATTCTCTAGAATCACTTACTTAAGAAGCAGTGCTTAGGATGTCTCCTGCACATTTATTACATCCTTTTCCCCAAGGTAGAGTGGTACTCATGAAGCACTTCAGAAAAAACTAGGCAGACACAAAAAACCTCTAGAAAAATCACCTCTCACTCACCAAAAGCCACCCAGTTTTTCATGAAGGGCATTGGGTCTTTCTCTGTGCTTGTCAGGAAGAAGAGATGCTGGGAGACCTGAAGAATACTTTTATTATATTTTAGCCCATAGACTCAATTGATGTATTAAAGTTTCTTTTTTTTTCTGTTTCTCTCATGACATTTAAACTCTGTTGGATTCTTAAATAGCAAGTAAATGTGCTCTATACAAATTCAGCAATGCAGATGTATATGGACTAATGTACAACCTCCTCTGTTCTCTATCCCTATACCTTCCATTCTCCACACCGTATATACCAACCTCGCATAGCTAGTGCTTTCAGTTTTGTGTGGAAAATACACACTTAATATCATTTTTTGTAGAAATACTATATATAAATACATATATACATTTACATATGTATATTTTTTGCACTGTAAATATTTATTTTCTGCATATTATGATGTTTTGAAGTCTTAAAAAACCTTTCTGGCTGGGGAGAAACTCCCACAGGGGCTAGCCAACTTTTAAAGATAACCAAGATCCAGCCACGAGCATGTCTTTGACATACAAACTGGCCATTTAGAGTCATAACTACTCTCTCTGGTCTGTACACCCCAGGAAACAATATCTCTCGGCCTTAATTATTCAGGGCCAGGTACCAAGCAACTTGAGACTACCCTATGGTCAAAGGCAACCAAAATTATTCAAATTAGTTAATCCTAAACTGTTCACCCTGCCCTGCTTTGCCTTTTCTGGGGAAATTTCAATCAAGGCAGCAACCTAAACATTTCCCGAGCTCCTGTCTTCTGCTACCTTGACTGTGTCCCTCAACCAAAGGCCCTTTCTCCTCTTACAGAGGTCTCCTTTGCTTTACTTTCACATTCTGAGCTCTGGCCACAGATTCCACTCTTTGGAACTAGAGCGGGTAACAACTCTATTGCTACTAAAATTTGGTTATTCAAATAGTTCTTGTGGTTTCTGTACATACCGACCATACTTTTGAAGTACTCCCTTTGTGGATAAACCTTCTTCAAGCTATCATGACTTGCCTGTTTCCTTGGGACTCTGACTGAAAATTATTCAGGGTTCAGTATATTTTTAGTATTTTTACTGCAATAAATATTCTTCTACATATGTTCTTAAATATTGGTGCTTTTATTTCTGTAAGATATTAGCCAAAAGGAGTAATGCTTATTCAAAAGTTAAGTGCAGTTTAATGTTAAAGATATTTCCAGACAAGTTTCTACAAGACTTGAAGCAATTCACACTTGTGCTGGCAGTTTAATCAATTGTTTGATTGACTTTTAGTAAGCATTTTTAAGTGCTTACTATATGCCAGACACTTTATAAAGGGCTTAACAAATCTTCACTTATGTAGTCCCATATATGAAGTTTCCTATTTACCATAATTATATGTTATTAATCTTATAATGTCTCCAGTCTGATGTGTGCAAAACGGGATCTCAACATTTATATTGCCATTTACTTGGCTACTAGTGAGGCTATCTCTCTATAATCTATCTTATCTAATTACATTTCCTCTTAAATGAATTGTCTATTCATATCCTTTGCTTTTCTATTGGGTGTTTATATCAGTGTGACAAATTAGATTGAGAGAATTTGGGTGAATTGTTAGAATCCACAAAAATTAATAGCCTTTAAAATAGATCACAATTAAGTTAATATTTCTGTAAACACAGTGAGAAATCTTATACTATTAACTATACTAAGGTACATGCTATTATCCACAGCCACTACTGACATAGTAGAGTGTGAAATGATATACATTTCGGTTTACAATCCAAAACAGTTGTAGATTAAAGGACTATAGAAATAATATATTTTCCTAAAAAATCACATATAACTTATCTTTGATAGGTGTCTAAAATGTATAAGTGTGACTCAATCATATTTGAAAAGATCTTGGAAAAAATTGAGTAAAAAATCTTTAATTTTACAGATCAAGAAACTGGGTCTCCTGGCAACACAGCAGACTAGTGGCATTCAAATGAAAAGAATCTTAGATTAACAGAGTAGAGGATCTTAACTGTTTGAGTCTTTGTTTCTTATGCCTAAAAGTTGGAAAATAAAACAGCAGGGTTGGGCAGCTCGAATGAGACAATGGGGGTTCAAGTGTTAGAAAACTGATCCACTATATCAAGGTAAGGCATTGCTTTAGGGAAAACTAGTTCTAGAACCCAGGTGCTCAGGCTTTTCTATCCCAAGCTTTTTGTGCTGACCGACCTCCAGGAAATCCTGACAAGGCATTTTGTAGATCCTGGACAACTTAGGCAAAGGCATAACAAATAATTCTTTAGGTAGTCTTTAGTTTCCATGAACCCAGAAATCCTCAAATTTACAGATAGCTAACTTTTCTTTTTTCTTTATTCAGGGTTCAACAACAGAGGTAATAGTCAAAACAAGCATCTAATATTTCTAGCAAAAAGGTGCCACTTGAGCAATAACTCCTTTCAAGGGGAAAATTCAATTCTGTGTGTTTGCTCACACACCAAACATATTGCTTTTTTTCCTACAATCCCCCACTAATCCTCATACAGCACTTGGATGACGACAGTGCAAAAGCTCCAACCCTGCTAAGAAGAAGCCGTGTTAATCAAATGTGGATAATAGTAATGCGAGGATACATGATTCATCTAATGACAGACTCAAAAAGCTGTTCTCAATAACAAATCTCTTGTTAATGATAATTCAGAAAATGCCATTATTTTCAAACTCTTAAACCACAAAGTAGTCAGCTTTTTGTTATATCTGTGATCTAATCTATGGGGGCTCTAAATTTTTATTTAAAAATTTATGATATGCTTTTTTTCTACTCTAATTTCTGAAGACTGAAGTTTAAAAATTAAAAATATGTGTAGTTCAACTATACAAAGGAATTACCATCTTAACTACGTAAGATCAAATGTATTTTAGGGTAAAATATTGGCAGTAAGTACATTTAATCTAAGACATGAAGGGTATTTCATTTATTATGTTTACCTAAAAAAACTGTTTCAGTTCCAGTTTTGGGTAAGATGGAGTAAGCATATTCCCATTGAATGCACCTAAAATCTGGGTAGAATGCATGGGGAGGATCTCTGAGGACTCTGGAAAATAAATACAAAATTTGTTGTACCATCAATTTTATTTTTCTTCTGGTAGTTCCCAGGCTGATCTCAAAAGAAGTTTGAGACTCTAACTGCTCAGTAGGTGCAGGCAGAAAAAGCACTACAGGAGAGCCTCTGTTTCTCATCTGAGGAGTAGGAAAGAAAGTCCTGATGCATCAGAGAGAGATAAATAAATACCTTTTATTATTGGTTCATCCATTCTCTCCTGTTGCAGACACAGGTATTAACACAGCAGTGACGGCAGCACTGGCAACAACAGCTGGACTGGCACCTAAAACTCTAAGGGAGGTGAACCCATCTCTCTGTTCAGAGGAACTTTGGTACCAAGAGTGTGGAAAGAAATCTTCATTTTTTTTTCCTTCTCTCCATCCTCTCATGACTTGATCTCAAAGGTAGTCACAGTCATTGCAAGTGTGCAAAAGAGTGAGCAAAATAAAACCCTGGCTTTCTAACCAGGGTGCTGGCAAGCAGGGATACTGTGAAGTGAAAAGTGTCACAGGGGTTTTAGAGAGAAAGAATAATAAACCACATCAAGTGATGTTATCCTAGGAATGCAGGGCTGGTTTAATGTTCAAACATGAATTAAAAATCAAAGAATAAAAAGCAGACGATATTATCAATTGATGCAAAATTTTTGACAAAATTCAGCCTCCATTCAGGATCAAAAGTCTCAGCCAACTAAGAATAGCAATGAACATCTTTTAACTGATAAGAATTATTTATACAAAATCCCACAAAGGGAGTATCAGGGAGATTGAATACTTTCCCCATAAGATCAGGATCAAGGCAAGGACATACGCTCTAACCACCCCTACACAGCATTGCACTGGATATTCTAGACATTGTAAGAAGGGCAAGAAAAAGTAAATAAAAACAGTTCACTGGCAAGAAAGAATCAAATTGTTTCTATTTGCAGAGAAGGATTGCCTGTGTAGAATATCTGAAGGAATTCACAAAAAAAAAAAAAAAAAAAGGGCTACTAGAACTAATAAATGACCTCAGTAATTTATAGAATACAAGGTTAGCATACAAAACTCAATCGTATTTGTATTTACTAGTAATAAACAATTAGAAATTAACTTTAAAAAATTTTATAACTCTAAAAACTGTTAAGTCAGTATCCATCTTTTAAAACAGGATCCGTATACTGAAAATTACAAAATACTGATGGAAGAATTTAAAGACAATATATATAATGCACACAAATGGGAAGATTCAATATATTGAAGATGTCAACTCTCTCCAAATTCATCTGTATCACCGTAAAAATCAAACAGGATTTTTTTGCAGAGAAAAGAAGGTTTTAAAATTTACATAAAGTATCAAAATAGGTAAATAGCCAAACAATTTTGGGGAAAAATAGATTTGGAGAAATCCTACTACTTTAAAACTTAATATAAACCTTTAGTAATCAGGACACCGTCGTATGGGCAAATGAATAGATACAGGTTAAAGAAACTTAATAGAATTTCCAGAAATAGACTCAAAAACTATGGTGAATTAATTTTGACAAAGACACACAGACAATTCAATAGAGCAAGAATAATTTTACAAAGTGTTGAAACAGTTGGGTATCCATTCAAAAAAAAAAAAAACTCTCACCCTCACACTTTATAAAAAAATTAACTCAAAATGTACTGTAGAACTAAATATAAATATAAAAACTATAAAGTGTCTAGAAAATATTGAAGAAAATCTTCATGACCATGTTTTAGGGAAAAAGTTCTTAGACATGGCATCAAAAGCGTGACTGATACAAGAAAATATTGGCAAATTTGGATGTCATAAATATTTTAAAAATCCCTTTTGTCATGTGAAAGGAACTGTTAGTAAAATAAGAGAAATCACAGACTGGGAGAAGATATTGGAAATCATAAGAACTCTTAAAATTTAGCAAAATCAGATACAAGTAGACCTACCATTTGATCCAGCAATCCCATTATTGGGCATCTACCCAAAAGAACAAAAGACATTCTATAATAAAGACATCTGCACTCGAATGTTTATAGCAGCACAATTCACAATTGCAAAGATGTGGAAATAACCCAAGTGCCCATCAATACATGAGTGGATTAATAAAATGTGGTATATGTATACCATGGAGTATTACTCAGCTATAAGAAACAATGGTGATATAGCACCTCTTGTATTTTCCTGGATAGAGCTGGAACCCATTCTACTAAGTGAAGTATCCCAAGGATGGAAAAATAAGCACCACGTATACTCACCATCAAATTGGTTTCACTGATCATCACCTAAGAGCACATTTAGGAATAACATTAATCGGGTGTCAGG
>JAQIFY010006523.1:0-10233 GCA_028533085.1 Varecia variegata
TAGAGAGGAAATAATGACCATGTCACAAATTGCAATTTAAGTAAATGGGGAAATGATCCATTTATAAAAAATAATTTATACACAGCTCTCAGGAACATATCTTTTATGTAAGCCGGCATACCTATACTTTATTAAAATCCTTTAAGAATATTGGAAAATCAAACCTTGAAAGGAACTGAAGAAGGTTACAATGTTGGGATGTTTCATCTTTGCCAGAAGAATGACTTCTTTGTTCGAAGCTTCTTTCTCTTGGATGGGCATCTAAATGACAGCAAGAGACAGAGTAGTCTGTAAAGGCAACTTGCTTTTAAGAACGTGCTTTCTTCACTTCCATCTAAAATTCTCCAGGATTTCACTGGCTTTTCGTGTCAGTTCTAAAACTGATCACTCAAAGGCAGGAAACGACATTTCTAGAATTAGCAGAGTACCCTTTGTCTAATCAATTGTCGACAATCAATCAAGAAAATAAATATTCCTGGTGAAATTTGCTGTATTGAAAGTTGCCTTGGTGGTATGATATTCATTATTTAGACATCTGGAGGAAAGTTATTGTAATATCTATCTTTCAGTGGCAAAGGAATTCTTTATAAAAATGCAACATCCCAGCAGCAATCACTGCTGAGAAGAAACAAATAAAATCTAAAAAAAGAAAATGTACCATATACCGCATACATCAGACCAGTAAGAGTCTGTATTAAGATTAGTACATTTTTCATCTTCAAATAAAAATTGCCTCTTGTGACTTCATTTTAGATTTGCCATGTTGTCTTATTACTCTATTTGTCATCTATAGACAATACTTTTCAAGTGTTTTGGAGCCAATACCACTGGCCACACCTCATTTCTACCTTTCCTTCCTCATCCTTGACACTTTACCGATGTGTCATTTCTACACTGACTTCCGGCCCCTAGCTGCCACGCCTTTCTGGCTCCACTCGTTAATGTTCTTCCACATTGGCCCACACGCGGTGTGTGAGTTCCCAAATACCCCATTCTCATTTAGACCTAAGAATTTTTCTTAAATTAACATTCTCAATTCCAGCATCACTACACCCCAGGTGAAGGATAATCCTTCAGTACGTTATTTGCCCTGTCTAAGCTTTAGTGTTTCCATCCCAATTTAAACTGCATATGAGTCAGTACCTATGAGCTTCAAAACAAAAATAACTAAATTACTCCGACCAGATTGATAGATTTAGAAACTTAAAAAAGTTTAACTACTATTTTTTCAAAAGAATATTATAAACAAAAAGGCAAACATAGGTAAAAATATTGGCAACAGGCCAGGCTCAGTGGCTCACGCCTGTAATCCTAGCACTCTGGGAGTCTGAGGCAGGAGGAGCACTTGAGGCCAGGAGTTCGAGACCAGCCTAAGCAGGATCAAGACCTGGTCTCTACTAAAAATGAAAAATTTTCTGGGAGCAGTGGTGTGCCTTTGTAGTCCCAGCTACTCAGGAGGCTGAGGCAGAAGGATTTCTTGAGACCAGGAGTTTGAGGCTGCAGTGAGCTATGATGATGCCACTGCACTCTAGCCTGGGCAAGAGAAAGACCCTGTCTCAAAAAAAAAAAAAAAAACTTGACAACATACATGATAAAGATTTTTGTATATATAATATATAGACTTATCACAAATTAATGAGAAAAAAAGTCAAACACTCAAATAGAAAAATGGCAAAGTACGTAAATAGACAACTCACAAAAAAATAAAAGAAATAAAAAGGGCTGATAGAAAAGATATTCAACCTCACCCAGTAATCAAAGGAATGAAAACTAAAACAAAATTTGATATAACAGTTCATCTGTGAAATTGACAAAGACGAAAAGAATGTTACTAGCCACTATTGGCCAGGATGTAGCAAAATGGACACCATATTTTTCTGGTAAAAGTATACAAATTGATAAAATCTTTCTGGGAAGGCAATTGTACAGTACATAACATGAAACTTCAAAATGTTCCTATTTTTGACTTACTAATTCTTCTAGAAATTTATCCAAGGAAAATAAGAAAAAGTGTATCTTAGAGTTATCATACAAAAACCCTTCATTACAGTGTTTTATTGCTAGTTTTTAAGTTATTCTAACAATGCACGCTTGTGATTTTAAAAAATATTTTAAGCCAGATAGAAGTGAATAAGGTAAAAGTGAAATGTCCCCTTTTCTTCCCCATCCATCCCATGTGGGGTATTCCCCAGGGATACCTGCTGTTAATTGTTAGACTCTTATTTCACGCATATATAGGTAAACATATATACATAGTTTTGTTTAATAAAAATGAGTCATACTTTACATATTAAATATTTAATCATAGCCCCCAAATCAAACAACATAACTATCTGAATATAGAAGAAGAGTTAACTAAATTACAGTGGCTTTTTTTTTTTAAGATATGGATTTTGCTATGTTGCCCAGGCTTGATTCCAACTCTTGGGCTCCAAGGATCCTCCCACCTCCACCTCCTGAGTAGATAGGAATACAGGCGTGCAGCACTGCACCTGGCTAAATTACAGTATTTTTAACCTATATACAGTCATACTATGCAGTCATTAAAAAGCAAGGGAGGCAATGTGTTATCGTAGAAAGAGTGGAGAGTTAGATGGATCTGCTGGTTACTGAGCATCTGTGAGCTGATTACTTACCTACCTTCTTGGAGCCTTGGCTTTATAAGGAAAGTAATGAGATCTACCTTTTAGGATAGTTGTGAGGATTAAATTGAGTTGGTATATATGAAACACTGGCCAGGTGTGGTGGCTCATGCCTGTAATCCCAGCACTTTGGAAGGCCAAGGCAGGAGGATAGCTTGAGGCCAGGAGTTTGAGACCAGCCTGGGCCACATAGCAAGCACCACCCACCAGCCCCCCACACAAAAATAGTTGGGCATGGTGGCGCATGTCTGTAGTCCCAGCTACTCAAGAGGCTGAGGCGGAAGGATTGCTTGAGCCCAGGAGTTTGAGGCTGCAGTGAGCTGTGATCATACCATTGCACTCCAGCCTGGGTGACAGAGTGAGACCCTGTCTCAATAAATAAATAAAATAAAACACCTAGGATGGTGTGACATATAATTGGCACCCTGTAAGTGGTAACCATTATCATTATTATTATTGTGAACATTTAATATTACTATGTGAGAAGATTTTATTACATAAAGACATTGAATGACATGAGGAAATATTCACAATATGTTGCTAAGTGTAAAAGGATGTTACAAAAGAGTACGTAGACCATGACATCAATCATTCTAATAATTTATAAAGCATATTTATGCACTAAAAATAGAGAGAAATTCACAAAATGTTAATAGTGATTAAGAGAGAAGTTATAAGTTATTCTTATTTTTCTCTAAATGGTCTTATTTTTCCCTTTGGCTTGTTTCACAATTTCTACAATGAACATTTTAATTTTTATAATCAAGAAAAGATACAACATTTTTTTTTTGAGGCAAGAAATGAAAGAACATGCTTGATAATGGTAGGTTGATGAGAGAAAATACTAGCTTTTTGGGACTTGTAGGAAAATAAGCAATTTAAGTTCTGGGGTCTAACATTTACTGAGTAGAGAGGGATTAGAGATGTGAAAAGAAATGTAAATTTCTCTAGCTAAGAAGTAATAAAAAACCACATTAGAGCAGAAAGGAAGAAAGAAGTTATAAATGCTAATGCTGTGACACAGATGTTACTAGGCAAATTTGATAACATAAAAAGATATGGGAAAGCAAGAATAATAAGGTCTAATATAACACTCTACTTACTTATAGCATGGAGATAAAAGTGAGAAAGCATGGAGATAGCATGAGAAAAATGATGGAAAAAATCAGTACTGTATTAGAAAAATATAGTCAATTTTTTTATAGAATAGGAGCAATGCTATGAAATGAATCAATATATATTTTTATAGAAGATTCATCTCCCAAGTAGTTTCTCTTTACTTAGAATTAAAATGATTTTATAATTTCTAAGTATGTACCAGCTTAACAATAGAGGAATAGGGCCTGGAAGTATCTACCCATTGACTCATTTATCCAATAAGAACTCATTGACTACCTACTGGCACCAACCGTGATCAGGTGCTGTGTGGAACACCAGCATGAATCAGACATGGGTTCTGCCTACAAAGAACATACAGCTTTGTAAGGGGGAGAAGGCACAAAATAAAGGCAGAGCACAGCAAAGTAGAAAGCAGTCAGTATCAAAACAGAGGTACCAGTAAAAGCCACGTGAGTTTACAGAGAAGGAAAGATTTAGAGTGGGAAGATACTGGAAGGTATGGTGGAGCTCAGCCTTGAACAAGTAGGATTTTGATGCTTGGAGACTGGCAGACAAAGACCCTGGGGAAAAAAAAGTCTCCTTTTGGTATTGGATTAAAAGTCAGGGGAATATCCCACTGAAAAGTAACAAGAATTTTAATTTCTTAACTTTACCTTTGCAAAATTGATCTCTTTTATGACACAGAGCTTGCTATCAGACTTCTCTTTAGCCAAATATGCTTTTCCAAAGGCACCTTCCCCAATGGCCTTTATCACATCATATTTATCCATGGTCTCCAGTGCACGGAGGTTCCTGCAATTAGAGTAATGGAAACGTACCACACACTTCTCATAATGACTAACAAGGTCAGAAAATTGATGACGAGTGTAAAGAACCCTCTTTGCTAAACTTTCCAGCCTTGCCAAGGCAGAGACAAATAACCCCTTGTGTCCACAGGTAGCAGCCAAAGCGAGACAGAGCTTCTTGGTGGACTCTCAGCATTGATACACCGTAGTCTTGTGATCTTGGGCAAGCCACTTAACTTCGCAAAACCTCACTTTCCTAATTGCTAAAATGGAATTAACAGTGCCTGTTTTGCAAGTTCGTTCTGAGAATGCAAGGTGTATTTCCAGTGCTTGGCCCCTCTGTGAGAAGCAGGAATGTCCGTCCTCAGGCTTCACAGTCCAGCCTTTCTCAGTGAGGAGGCACTGCCCCCTAGTGGGCATTTTGGAAATATGTGGCGGTGGGGTTCTGTTCTCCCAAGATCCAGATGGCATTTAGAGGTGGTTGGGGCCTGAGATGCTAAGATTCTGCCATGCGAGTGACAGTCGCGCACAATAAAGGATTTTTCCGCGGCCCTACAACCTTGAAAGTCTTTCCATACATTCGTGTGCATGGAAAAATCCGTTTATAACTATCTGGGGATAGAACCAAACTCCATTTAACATCTAAATACAAAATATTTTTTGCACAGTTTTAATTAACACTGGATTTTTCTAGAAATGCAACTACGTGTAAAGCAAGGGTTGACTGCACTTTGTTTTGTTTGGAACTTTACCAAGAGTTGTTCACCATTTGGGAAAATCACGCCCTCCTCTGGCCACGCTGCTCCTGGGACGTCAGACCTATCAATCTGCATTTGCTGCCGCCACGTTCAGGGGACTCTGCCCAGGCGCGGGCACCTGGCTTCTTCACTACTTCTTCGAGTGTGGTGGTGCCAAGCTCTTACAGACCGAAACACAGGCTTTATTTATAAATTGCTTTCCTATATGTCCCCTTTATGCTACAGTTGCAGCATAACACAGGTTTTTAAAAATTGGGTGAGCAGGCAGGTTGTTTTCAAATAATTTCATGTCAGAGTAGTAAGTGGGTACAAATGGGTTGCATGGGGCTGGGAACCAGCTCCGCAGCCAGGAGAGGCCGTGGACACCCGGGGACCCGGATCTGTGGGAGGCGGACGCAGAATCTGGGCTCTAGGTGACCCGCCCGGGAACTGCGGGCCCGCGATCCTCCCGCCCAGGTGGTACCAGGAGGTGGAAGCCCCCGGGTCTGGGAAAAATCCTTCCCCCCTAGGGCCACCCCCGGAGGCGGCCGGCGGGTGGGTGGCAGAGCTGTCGCCAGCCCCTGAGCTCCGCGTGCTGAGCGTTGCCATGGAGACCGACGCCGCCCGGGACGCCAGGCAGCTCCTCTGCAGCCTCCGTCACCCTCGGAGTTTCCAAACCCTTCCCCGCCGCTCCCGGAGCCCTGGGTCGGGTCTGAAGCTGGGCGAAGGCGGCCCACCTGCAGCATACCTGCTCTGCGGGTCAAGCGAGGCGTCCGGGGTGGATCCGGTTCTCGGGGCGCTGCGCCTACCGCGCCCGGGGCGGAGCCGCACGGGGAAGCGCGGGCGGGGCCCGAGTGGCTGGAGGACCTGTCCACACCGTCCACCTCGAAGAGCGGTCGGAGGCCGGGGAGCTTGGCGACCCGACGGAGTCCCCACCGCCCGCTGCCTTCGGTCGGGACTCTGCGTAACGCTCAACAATACCGCTCCCCGTCTTGTTTACCGCGCACCACGTGCTTCGGGTACATCTCTGTGCTTTACAACAACCCTGCAAGGTAGTAGTCTCCCAAAACAGAGAGAGGAAGAGTGTTTCTTGTGCAGTCTCAAATACTGCCAAGACGTAGACGTGAGACTGGAACCTCGTCCTACTTTTGGCCACAACTGGCGGCCTCCCGCCGGGTCCTCTAACGAAACAGGCTGCGGCCCAGGCTCGGCGGTCAGCACACACGAGCCTCCCACCCGACCACACCCCAGTCGCTATTTGCAATCAGGCTGCCGTCTAAAACGTTTCATCATGTGTTTAGTTGAAAAGGATGTAATTTTCTGCAGTTGTAAATACTGACACTGGATATGAGTAAAACATATCCAGTGGAATCTAAGTATCACGGTGGTATTATACCCTCTGTCGTCCATCAAAAAGAAAACAGTACAAAACTCTTAAGAACCGGAAAGTTTACATCATTACTTTTTCTCCTTGGAACGCTGTCTCCATCCCACTTTTCTGATATAATTTTATCCCAAGGTTATCTTTTTCATGCTTCAAAGTCTTACTGATCACCCTGCCATACTCCTCTGAAAGAAGTATATACATGGAAATTAATTTATATTTCCTGATCATAGAATCTTAAGGGTTTTTGATACTTATTAAATATACACAAGTAAAATTCTATTGGAATTTCATCTCTTAAAGACCTGGATGGGCTCCCCATGCCTCATTACTACCTGTGTCCATTGACGAATGCTAACTTCTTGCTAGAATAGACAAGGTTCAACACTGATTCCCTTCCATTTTTTTCTTTTAAAAAAAATCTCTAAGTGCTGAGAAGTCTCATCCAAATAAGTAAATAGGAATGGAAGTTTTGTTACAAGTATCCCTCAATTTTTGCCTGGTTGGATATCAGAATCATATACCACCAGTATACGGTGGCTCATGTCTGTAATCCCAGCACCCTGGGAGGCCAAGGCAGGAGGATTGCTTGAGGCCAGGAGTTCCTGACCAGCCTGGGCAACATAGCAAGAGCCTGTCTCCACACACACACACACACACACACAAATGGCCCAGCGAGGTGTCATGCACCTGTAATCCTAGCTACTGGGGAGGCTGAAGCGGGAGGATAGCTTGAGCCCTGGAGTCTGGGGTTCGAGATTGCAGTGAGCTATGATCTTGCCACTGCACTACAGCCTGGACAACAGAACAAGATCCTGTCTCAAAAGAAAAAAAATCATATAGCAATCTATCACCAAAAGTGGTTATGGTTTATAATCATCAACTGGTAATTCATTAGTCTTCTGAAATTGTATTAAATGTAAAACTCTGCAAACCATCTGATATTCAAAAGGATTTATTATCCAAGACTCATTCAATCTCTCAATAATTATACATAATTTTAAGTTCCCTTTGCTTGGTGGTTTGGAATGTTCACATCCTGGGTCAATGCTAAGATTTGAAGGCTGGGCGCGGTGGCTCACGCCTGTAATCCTAGCACTCTGGGAGGCCAAGGTGGGTGGATCACTCCAGGTCAGGAGTTCAAGACCAGCCTGAGCAAGAGTGAGACCCCGTCTCTACTAAAAATAGAAAGAAATTATCTGGCCAACTAAAATATATATAGAAAAAATTAGCCGGGCATGGTGGCACGTGCCTGTAGTCCCAGCTACCCGGGAGGCTGAGGCAGTAGGATCGCTTGAGCCCAGGCGTTTGAGGTTGCTGTGAGCTAGGCTGATGCCACGGCACTCACCCTAGCCTGGGAAACAGAGTGAGACTCTGTCTCAAAAAAAAAAAAAAAAAAAAAGCTAAGATTTGAGATGACTAGAGTACTATATATATGGTCTAGAGTACTATATATATGGAAGCTGAGTATCTGGAAAGACCCTTAAAATGATCCATGCCTGCTTTAATGTGAAAAATCTTCAAGAGTGGTGAGCTACCGTTCAAGGAACTAACTTAAGCAAAATCAGAAAACAGTGTTTGACTGCAAACTGCGAGGCAGACAATAGGAAAGATACATAAACTCTGTAAATTTGTTTCTCACAGGGTTAATGATTTGGAAACTGCTTTACAAGTATACTGGGGTTGAACACCTAAGAGGATGGTAGATGATGCAAGCTGGGTTTCTCATTGTCAGGGAGAGAAGTTACAGAAAAGCAAGTGGGGAAGGCTAGCATGAACCTATGGCACAGGATTAGTCGGGGCATCAGTAGGAACCCACCCTTAGTTTAATATGCATACAGATGGACAGATGCAGAGATAACTATAGAGATGTGTGGGTCCACGGGTTAGTATACACGCATGTATTTCCTAGCTCTGTCTGCTGGGAGGACCTAGAAGAAGTGACATACCAGTAGAACAAGCATACCCAGCACCTAGATCTTGGTTTCTAAACCAATGAAGGGAACCAAGGCTCCTTGGAGAAATGGATGATTCTGAGGCTGGGGCAGAGAAGGTACAAGATGAGCCTGGACTATCTTCTTATAGTGCCTAAAAGGAAGAAAGTGCTCAAAAAGGATAGAAGCACGTCAAAGAACACAAGAGCCAAACTGAAACAACTCCCAATGGCCCAAGCTAGAAAAATTCAAGCAACAAAACAAATGACTTAGTACTGGATTATACCCCCACTTCTTCCCCAGGGGTAGAGGTCAATTTGTCTTCACTTGAGTATAGGCAAGACTTAGTGACTCACGTAGGGTGAACAGAGCATGAAAATGGAAAATTAGCAACTTTACAGTGGAGTGCTGGCAGACACTGCCTTAACCTAGTGATCAAGGTGAATGCCACCAGTAATGTCATGTGGATGTCACCTACTCCCTGATAGGGTGTGATGAGAAGGGCACTTCACATTTGTCGTTTTCCCCCAAACCCTTAAGCTCAGTCTAATCATGAGAAAAATATCAAACAAACCCAGATTGAGGGACAGTCTACAAACTATCTAAGCAGTACTCCTCAAAAATGTCAAAGTCTTGTGAAACAAGGAAAGAGCAGGAGACTGCCAAGAGCAGAGGAGACTAAAGATGACTACACGTCTAAGTAAAGTGTATGATGGGGATGGGGGTCTACACCACAGTTTTTGCATGTTAAGATTAAAAAAACTGTTAAATCTTTAAAAGATGTATATATTCCAGATTTTAGCAGATGCTCATTAATGTCACTACTGTATTTTCCCCTTATACTTTAGTGCTGTTTCCTATACCAGTTTTACACCCCTGTAAAACAGATCCACTGGGAAAAGCCTGTTTCTTCTTTAGTAAAGTATTCTCATCTCACTGAAGTATCATAGTATTAACTGAGGTTAACACACGCCAGGACCCAGCATGTGTGTGCTGAGTCCCCCCATTCGTTCCACATCACTTTCCAGTTTCTGACACGTCCCTATCTTCTCACCGTTGGCCTCATGGCTTTGTCACCTAGAGGACTGCCACCTTCTGAGAGATCTGCAGCCCATGCCACTCCTCTCATGGCTGGCCCTCCACCCTGGGCTCTTCTGTGCATCCCATGAGGGACCGTATTTAAAGACAGCTGGCAGGTGGTGAAGATCTTCAAACTACCCATAACTAGGTCTATTTGAAAAACGGCACATATTGTTATGTTATAATTAAATATATTTAGATCCTTAACCCTTTAGGAAATGTAAAAAGAGTTACAAATACACAATACTAAACCCAAATCGTAACTGCAATAATAACATAAGGGCTGCTGTGATGGTCTATGGTCAGCATCCCTGAGGTAGGCATCATTATCCTCATTTTATGGATGAGGAAATTCTGGCTCCAAGAGGTTAAAGTAATTTCCGACAATCACACAACTAGTTAGTGGCAGAGCTAGCATCCAATTTCTGCTCTCCTGTCCTGCGAAGCCCAGAGCTCATTCCATTCTGGTATAACCTCTCCCTTGAGTTCAAAAACTCACAGGAGTTCTAGATTTTTTACACTCCGTGATACTAATCAGGAACAATTTTAAAT